>AZIM01000315.1:255780-268138 GCA_000516915.1 Ophiophagus hannah
CCTCCCCTTACAACCCCTTTTAAATTTAAACCCCTTGGATGTGCCATGCCACCTCTCGGGATCCCAAGATCCATCATCAAGGTAGGATCTTGATAGTCCGACGGGCCACCTCAGGGACAGGGGGACATTCCCGAGGGCCCGTAGTTCCACCGATGTGTAAGTCTGTGCAATGATGAAAAGTCATAAAAACCACAGAAGGGAGTAAAGGATAAAAAACTGAAGCCAGCTGGTAAAAGCATCATGTCCAGGCACCAAACCCCAGCACCATACCATTTCCCCCCAATAGCCCTCTGACGGCAGTTGAGGGGGGACCAGAGTCAACAATGGTCCAACCACCGCCCTCTTACCACGGTGGTAAATTCTCCATGCCGGGGGGCAGGTGGGGTTGATGAGCCAGCCACTGCTGCCCTCTCACCGCAGCAGTCTGAGACACAATATGATTTCATGGCTAACTTGGAATATATAAAACAAATAGAAACTTTAAAAAAAACTTTTAAAAAGGTATTTCCATCAGTATCTTAAGAAAGTTTTAAAAGGTACAAGAAAGAAAGAAAATTGCCCATTGATAAACAATTTATCAAACATATCAATATATCTCCTTAGTAGTAAGAATAATTGAGAATATTTCTTGATATTATAGCACTTCACCCAATGCTTTTTGAAGGAATCACAAAGACAAAAATACTTGGTAACAGACACTTTCACAAATTTATGTTGTAACTTGGTTGCAACATTTAATTAATACTCTACAATCTTATTGCTAAGTTGGCATGTGCTGCTACTGTCATAAGCAAAGATTCTGCAAAGTGTACTTTCTGTTATTCAGGCTTAGAATAAATAGGGGAAAAATGGCACGTTCTGCCATTAAGAAGGAGACTCTTCACAATGAATCTCAAATGAGAAAGGTCTCAGATAACACTGACCTGTAGCATTCAGAGTTAGTGAGGCATATTTTTTCTTTTCAAGTGTGTCTTTCAGCCAAGTCTGTGTCATAAAGAGTGTCTCTTTTCCTTCACATTGTGGTTCTTTCACCATAACCTTCTGGAGGTGCCAAGCAGAGCCTTTTCCTTTTTCCACAATAAGCTGATACAGTTTCCCGATATCTACTGCTTCTATGGGAAAAACATCCATCTAGAAAGACCACAGTCAGCGTACCAAGGACTTAATAAACAGAAGAATGAGATTGATACAGCCACTATAAAACTGTCAAGCATATAAAAGCAACAGGAAAGTGAAGCTCAATGCTTTATTCTTATTTGACAACCATTAATCTGCATGCCAGTGCCACCTTTCCTGATGTTCTAGGGGTGCTGCCAAACTTTACATTTGTAACAAAATTCTTCTCTGCATAGCTCTGTAACACACTGATTTAGCTATATGAACAATTTCCATAGAATTTATAAAATTTCCCTCCCTAAATCAGCCTCATTACAATCAATTTGTGCAATCTATAATTAGCAACCTAATTGTTGCTAATGTAATTTAGATGTGGACTGCACTTAAAAATCAAATAATGTATTTAGCATCAATTTGTTATCTCTCTCCCACATTTTTTGAAGATCTGGCCAGTTTAAATTCAAGTTTAAAATTGACCACAGCATTTAAAGGAAAGATAAGGTTCTGCAGATGCCCATCTATTATTCCCCAACTACAATAAGGTATTGATAGGCAATGAAATTACTTGTTACAGAGGTGCAAAATTTCTGATGGGTGTGTAATATTTCTAGGATATGCTAGAATGTGCTAAATAAATGAAATGAAATTAATTTTATAGTTGAATCTTCTCATCAACAAATTTAACTAGGTTTAATATATCTGGGGCTCCAAGATTCCAAGCAACCATTAGGTGGTAGCAAGGAGATTCAAAACACGGTACCATTTTAGTGACATCAAATGATCATTTGGATTTTAGCAATGGTGATAGCCCTAAATTTAGTAGTCCTGGAGAAAGCAACATATATTGACTCATTTTCAAATGATTTCACCATGAGCTCTGAAAGTTTGGTTGGCCTGAAGGCTCATATATGCTTTATTATCAACAGTAGAAGTGTTACTCTATTGGTTCTTCTTGACTTCCCACAAGGTTTCATTATGGTAGTTTCCCATATTTCCAGAAAGATTTGGGAATAGGAAGCATGTCCTTGCAGTAATAAATTAGGATTAAGTTATACATCAGAAATGACCAGCCAGTGTAATACAAAGAAATTTTAGTGACTTTTACATATTCTGAAGAGTTGAAACTTCTTTTTTCTGCCCTTCCAAGCCAACTAGTGTTAGGTGGAGAGTTTGGTGGCCTTGAAGCCTAGCAGCTTGTGTTTACATTATCACTATGTCTAGCCTGGAAAGTAGTTCCTACTTCATCAGCTGCAATCCTTAAAATGGGTATATTTCTGACACCAAGATTTATTTCTCTATGACATCTTCAGGAAATGGTATGACACCCTCTGAATGACTGCTTGCAGTGAGTAATGGACAAGGTAAAGGATAATTAATTGAAACTGATCACAAAAAAGACAGCAATGAGGAGTAAATCTTTCTTCTCCAGATGGAAATATGCTCTCCCAGAAGAAATAAGTAGGAAGTTTGGAGAAGAATATGGAAATTATTATTTCTAACATTATGGACTGAGACAAAAGGCAGGAAGACCTTTTATTCGCTTTGATTGATATGCTAACCATAGATCTGTTCTTAAAAGACCTTTTCTTATATTATAATTTATAATATTATAATCCAAAAAATGTTTTGTTTTTGTAATGTCTTCTGATATTTCCCTCAAGGCCTTGTCCCTTGTCCCATCTCCATCCTCATGCTCCATTATATTCTGAATTAGCATCGTATCCTAGATGTCTAGCAAAGAGCACTATTATATATCTCTCTAATTAGGACAAATCATACATACATATCCTTTTTTGGTTCTTTATTTGAAAAGCTTACATTTCCTTCAGAAAAGCATTCCTGCCCATTCCGGAATAATTTTCTCCGGCCTGTGTCTCCCATAGTTCCTTTTAAAGTGACATACACATCAGAGTTTGTACCTGATGTTGGGGCTGAATCCGTTGAGATATATAGAATATATTGTTTAACTAAAGACCAAAAAACAAAGAAAACAAAAACCCAATCAATTAATAAGCATATGTTATAAATATAATGTATATATAAGTATATAATATATAAAATGACATATTATAATGTATCCTTTATATATTATAAAGGAACAAGTATGTTTATTACTAGTTGTTAATTAAAGCACTCAGAGAAACAGCTAATAAACTTATTAAAACAAGTTTAACTACAGCAAAAACAAGGAATTAAAGTAAATGTTACATGCTGATGTAACCTAGTTGGATACATGAAATATCTGCAAGCAAACAACCAAACCCAGAAAGCACCAAGAATTCCACAATTCAATCTTGAGCTACAAATATCCTTTTCATTAGAACAGTAAAAACAGATCATATATGTGAAAGAGATTTTGAAAGTTATGTTGGTCACTTTCTTGCTGAATATGTGGATCTGTACTACAGGATAGATACTGTACAGTATTTATTATAGATTATTCTTCTTAAATACAACAGGCAAAGTGGAACACATCTGTTACTGACAGTATCTATTCCATTGCCAAATGTTTATTCTAAGTTTCATGTCCAGATTTAGAGTTTCTGTCAATCAGTTCTAATCCTGCTTTCTGGAGCAGCAGAGAACAGTTTGTACCAACGTCTGAATAAGAGTCCTTTATATACTGGAAAATAGTATCATTTAAATTGTCTCTTTTCTGGACTGGATATATCTAGTTTTTTCAAATGTTTCTTAAAGCATGTTGATCTATATGGATAGATTTCAATGTGCTGAAATGACTGGAAGAGACCAGTTAGTCATTTCTTGTACATAAAACTGGAATTATGGAATTTAATTATGGAATTAAAGGTATTACTGGCTGCCATTGGAGGAATCCCCATCAAATTACATGCTAGTAATTATATTATAGTTTGTATTTCTTTCATTGAATTGCTAAGTTCTTTTAGTAATCAGGAAATGTGCCAGGGTTATACAAAGCTAGGCTTTGCTTTGATGAAGATTCATGCAAATCATCTTTTGACTCACAAAACAACCTGCCTTTCATTTTCTAAAACAGGCGTTTCCAGCCTTGGCAACTTTAAGACTTGTGGACTTCAACTCCCAGAGTTCCCCCCGAGTCTTAAAGTTGTCAAGTTTAGAGACCCCTGTTCTAAATATACAGGGAAAAGTTTCAGCACATGTATGACATATACATGGAAGCCTCGTTCTGGAAATTGGAATTGCTGACAAGGCCTCTAACAAGACAACTTTTAATGAAAATTATGTCCTGCCCTGTCAATTGTTTCTCCACCACTTAGATTGCCTTGCAACCATGGAAATCAATTCTAGACAACACAATATAAGAACAAGTCACAGCAGAGAACACAACAAAGAATCTAAATCACAATAAAAAAGAGTTCAGTTATAACAGCAGCCTGATAAGTCTTTCTGCTCTCCCATCCTTTTCTTCCTTGGAGAAAAATAGCTTTGCCTATGGCAAGAATGCTGGCAATTACTGTTAGTGTTGGCATTACACCAAGAAGGAATCATGATTCAAACAGTCTAGTAAAAAAAAATGATTGGAGCACTTTCTCCCCCAAAAGCAGAACCTGTAACTAAAAGTAGAACATAACATTTACTCTTCTTTCTTAACTGTTATTTGGCATCAGCCATAACATCTAGTATGTAATTTTAAGAATTGATGCCTAAGCTGGCTTACTATGCTCTTTTCATTCCTTTTTCCTTTTTGTGAGACTTTTCAACTCCACAAAGGAGGCAAATGTCCTTTGTAAGCTTTTGTGGAGATTGTTTTGACTGTTTGATAAGTAACAAACCTGTTAAAAACCTGGTGCCAGTTATCAGAATGGGAAATTCGGCCACTGTGCATCCTTTATTATCTGGAAAATCTCGCCAACAAGGTATTTCTAAAGTTTCCTTACTCTTTTTATTTTGAAGCTTCACCTATAGAAAATAAAATAAAATAAAATAATAAACTAAGTGAGCAGGATCTAAATAAAATGTGTTTCCTTCCAAACAGTGTTGTTTTCCATTTCCTGCAATAGTATGGAAACTATATCATAATGTGTTGAATCAAGAATTAATATTTAGAGTTTTACTGAAATCAATGAGATTTGTTGTGACATGGAATTATTAAAAACCCATTTATGTATGGCTAACCCCAGATCATCATGTATGTCTATGAATAAATTTGTGAATTATAAGATTAAAGAACATTTATGTAAAAGTATGTATTAATGCATACATACCTCATGACAATGCCATGTTTCTCTGTCTGAGTCTTCTATTTCCAAGCGAATTTTGCAAATCTTATTAAACTTCTTATCCAGCTCTAAAGATGTCTGGTAAATTTTAGCCGTTTTAAACGATCCTTTGGGAATGAAGACTGCAGCTGATGTACCTTTGTCATCACATACTGTCAGAATTAATTTAGAGTTCCCGTAATTGTCTGACATTTCCCTAGTTATAACAGTGACATCCCAAGTCCCTAGAAATCAACAAGAAATAATTTGTTTGTGATGCTATATCTGACATGTAAAAAATGCTTAATTGTTTATCAGATCTGTAGTATAATTTAGAAGTTTTGCACAAGGTGGATAGAATAATTGAGGGTTTAATTACATTATCTTGTAGAGTCATACAATATTATAATTTATATAACACTCATAGATAAATTATTTAGTAGTCCTGGGACTTTTTTACCTCACAAAAGTGTCTGAGGAAGACACTATTTTCATTTTATAGAAACTTTTAATTCAAAGTTAGAATTTAGCTACTAACAGAAGACTTTGTCATGGAAACCCTTCTCACTGTGCCCTCTAGAATATAAATACAATGTTATGTTTATGAATGGCACCTTGCCTGAATTCAAAATTGCCTCACTTTGAATTAAAGATTTTCTCCAAGTAGAAATTTAACGAAACCAAATTAATCAGCTGCTGCTTTTGCAAGCACATAACCAATGAAAACATTCTAGCAGATCTATATCTCTTGCTACTTAAATTCTTTTATTTGCAACACTCCTTGTTTTAGCTAATCACAATTAAAATAGTATTTCAAATATGAGTGTTTATTGGTATACCACTGCAAAAGAAACAAATGCAATGTCTATAGAGATTCTCAGTCATTCAGGTCATGGTTTTCCCAAAGGTGCTTTTTTCAAAGGCAACTGGACTTTCTTGTTTTTCTCTGAAGACGTTTCACTTCTCATCCAAGACTAGCTTCTTTAGCAGAAATTCCAGTTGCCTCTTGAAAAAAGCACCTTTGGGACAAACAAATACAATGATTTTTGAGCATTTAATACAATGTATTTTTAAGTATACGTTCCAAAGAATTTATTCCTTCTAAAAAGGAATAAGAATATTGAGTTAATATTTGTCTTTGGAGTAGTAGTATGATCATTTCAATTAATCAAAACTTAAAGCACTATTCCCAAATGTGACTGGGAGAAAGAAAGAAAACTCAGCCAGAACAGGTGAGGAAATAGCCTCAAATCCAACAGCCTTAGGTCTCATGCATATATTTTCTTTTCTCTCTCCATGGTGCATTCAATCCCCACATCTCATTTAAAACATTGATTATACTTTTTAATCTCTCCATGTGCTTATCTATTTTTATTTAAATATTATAACTGCATTACCCAGCTTTACAAAATGCCAAGGATATACAGTTTGCATTAAAGATATTGTTCTGATACACCGGTCTTTATTCTCAGTTGATCCAACCAGGAAAGACAAGATGCATCAAAATAGAAGCTTGAAAGCATTTTATTGTATATCTTACCCTGAACATCTTTTGTCAGACTTTCTTTATTGGTTTTTCCAAGAAGTTGCAGTTCTTGTTTCATCTTTCCATCACCAACACCACTGTCCAACCATTGCTGGCATGAGAATACATACTGACTATCACTCTTCCCCAATTCTTGTATCAAGATTTGGTCAAGGTACCATCCAGCTCCATAACCAGAGTTATTGTGTTCCACCAACACTGAGCTTAACATCCCAAGATCAACTGCTTGGATAGCAAAGGTACTTATCTATTTTTGGATGGGAGTGAAAGGAATTACTAATAGGTAATTAGGAAAAAAAACCATATTAATAGAAATATAATTATAACATCCAATTATTTAAATATGTTTATTTATTTATATACATTTTTCTGATATTCTTTTGAAAGCCACTAAGAGAGTGCATAGGAAACCATAAAATTATGACATAGCAATAAATCAAAATTAAGCAACAATAAAAATGCAATGACTCCAATCAATATTCAGGCAGGGGGGCTTCCAAATATAAGATATGGCATATTATAAAAGATACGTCAACATCTGAGAAGAGAAATCACCAAAGCATGAATGAGAAACCTTTTGCTAGTAGAATAATAATCATTTGATAGTGGCAGAAGCTGAAGGCCTTATATGAGATAATTTATCTTCAGACTTGCACATGGTTTAACGTTTAACCTCAAAATCAAATCAGTCGTGTTAGGGGATATATTTTAGGGTTGTACAGAATGAGTGTCCACAGGGGAGGCCAAAAGGCAAAATCACAGCCCCAGTAATGCAATCAAAGCTGCACCTGTGGTTTCTAACTTGACTTTTTAAAAAAACCATATCTTGCAATAACCATGTTATAAAGAAACAAAAGAAGCAAGAATCTCTCTCTCTTTTAAAAACATTTTGTGGTATGGAATCATATAATGACTCCCAAGTCTATTTGGATTTGTTTGAAATGTATTACACTTCTTTTTCTACAAAAGATTAGCTACAAACAAGCTTTGAAATATTCTAAGGAACTTTTTAATGGACAGTTACTGTATTTGCTTGTAGAAATAAGTTTTTCTGTCTCAATAAAGCCTTTGCATGGATGGAGCATGATGGAGCTTGTTGCATCACCTCAATGAAACAAGACAATGTGACTTCACCCTGGTGCACCCAAACTGGCTTAAATACATCTATTAAAAAACATGACTTTTATTAATCTGATTAAATTTATGAAATAACAAGATGCTTTAAAGGAGAAATTCAATCAAAAGCTTATTATATAAGCACAACTATAAAGTATCTTTAATTCGCCTCTTCCTCTCATTCCTGCTGTGATCAGGAAGATGCCAGCGGAGAGGGTGGAGATTTTACTCCTGACTCCCCATTGGCCCAGATGGCCCTGGTTTGTGGATCTGTGAACTTGTTGGTGGTCGACCTTGGAGGATTCCTCCCTCAGCCAGGGGGCCCTGGTCCATCCAGAGCTGGTCATCTGGTGCTCGAGTGGGGATCTTTGAAAAGGGACAAATACTATTCCACGGTGATTGCCATGATTTTCAGGGTGATTGCCAGACCTCTAGGAGACCACCAACAAGGGAATGGTGAATTAACTGAACCAATTGGTGAAAGAGTAGCTGAACCAGCTGTATAGTCTAAGTTCAGCAGCAATGCCAGAGTTTTATGCATTTCTCTTTAAAGGAACGTTTGAATGCTTTCAATGCACCCAATTTCACAATTTTATGAAAAACAGAATCTGGATTTTCTGCTATTTTGGGTGGCTAATCCATGAAAAATATAACATGTCCCAGGTATCAAGAGCAAACTCTGACCACCCAATATATTGCCTTCTCTGAAAATTTAAATTCACATTTAGAACATTAGGAAAAACTGTTAGAGAATGAATACATATTATTTGAGAAAGAAAAGGAGTAGATGGATAATAAGCAGCTTGGTACCATTGAGGCAGCCCTGGCTGATGTCTAAAAAAGCTAAGCAAATGACAGACCCAGTTAGTATCTGGATCACCACCATAATCCAGGACTTTTTAAAAACTGAAGAAAAGGCAATGTAAAATGCTTCCCTGTTGTTGCCAAGACAGTAGCATGAATATATCTATGTTGTCGCAAGAAATTAAGTTTGATTCAAAGGACACTTTTCTTCAATGAATAATTTTAGTAGTAGATTAAAACAAATTAAATAAAACCATAAGAAAAGAAATTGAAAATATTTTAACTTTTTAAAAATCAGATTTATAGATCCTTTAAAATCTAAATATTAATATGATTACAATACTCTTTAGGAAATATTGCATTTTTCTTGGGAAAAAAGAATAACTTATATTTTTACCTTTATATATTTAGTTATCATCATACAAAACAGTTACCATGGCAAATACTATCCTTAATGAGCAAGTATATGAAAAAGACCAAAATAGGTAACGGGCATGAAAAAACATATTGAAAATAACTTGGAACATTTTAGCACTTTTGAGTTTGTTATGGAAATTGTAAATCCTGTTGTGCCAGTATATACACTCATGCATAATATTAATTCTACCAATATTAATCTTCCTTTTATTTATTCTTTTCCAGTTTCAGATCACTTATTAAGCGTATCCTATATCACAGTAACATGGATTTGGGAAACAGTTGTCCAAGAGACACTTTGTTATCAACTGATACTCCACATTATGGAGGAAATTTTAGTTTTAATAATTTACTAAAATGAACTTTTATGTTGTGCCATTTTTATCCCTTTGTGGAAATGCTAGCTGCTGAAAGACAAAAGTAATTCTTTAAATTTTCTGATTTAAATTTTGCTTCAACTAGGTGCAAAGAACATTTCCTATTCATTTAACCTATTAAACCCAAAAAGCAGGTAGCTCCAAATATAGCTCAAATGATAGAAACCAGATTTGTTTGCTATGATATAATTACATTCTGGTTTTCTTTTATCAAATAACTTGCACTGGTGTCTGAATAGTGATCATATAATCACAGAGAAACTGAAGTAGCTGCACCTATGAAGGTCCATCATAAGTCTTCCTCATTCAGTGCCATTTTTGTTGCTGAATGAATAGTTGTCAATTGAGAACTATCTACATCTATAAAATAAGGGAAGGAAATGCAAATGAATTTTGCAAAGATGAATGGAAGTTTGGACTTTGGCATTGGATCAATAATAATTTGCAAGCACGACCATCATCCTAGGGCAGGGGTGTCAAACTCACATCATCACAGCAGTGTCAATCATGTATCGGGACTTTCCCCCCTTTGTTAAACCAGGCGTAAGTATACCCAGCACATGATGCATCCCGCCTGTGAGTCGGAAGTTTGACAGCCCTGTCCTACGGGGTAGATAAAAATTAGCATCTGAAAAAGTGTTTAAATGTCCTCTTAGAATCCTTCAATATAAGACATTCCAGAAATCTCTTGGGTAAGTAAATCAATTGCTTAGCTAATTTTACATTAATTTTTAATTACCAGAGACCTGTAATCAAACAGCAGGATGTTGTGTTAATTAGATTTGGTGTGACCAGAAAAGGGATAGATTAGACTGAATGCAGGTATCTCATTATATTTGTTACTCAGAATCTCTGCTGCTTAGCATTCAGACTTTGCTGGTTATAATTTAGAAAACAGATATAACAATCATGGCATCCTGTGTTGATAGGTAGACCAATACTCACTAAAAGCCATAGCAGTGTAATACAGGTACCTCTCTTCTCCTCAACAATAGTTGTTTCATTAGAATTGCTGCAAAAAGTTACTTGCACTGGGACTTTTTCAAAGAATTAACAGTTCTTTTTACTATAAAGCACTTTAATGACCTAAGCTTTTTAAAATGATAATGAAGATTTCATGACTTAGGAATTTGTACTGCAGGTGCTTTTGCAAATGCAATGAATCAGTGTGCATTGAAAGCAGCCAGGAATCAGTTTCCATTGAAAGCAACTCTGTCTGGAAAAGATCTTGAGTTTTGTAATATGATAGCTACTAAATTTTTTGATGGGTACGTCAACATGTTGAATGTATGAACATTAACATATTGGTTTCATAATATTAAATACTTTCTCAAATACCCTTTTATCCAGGATTGTAGCTCTTGGATGATTGAGTGAGATAACTAATTACTTGTGACAGCTTAAGCATTGTCCTAATTTCTATTAATGTATGGCATTACACGTTTTGTGACTGGTAGTAAGTGGTCTTTGTTTCCTTCATTTTGGTAATGAGGGATAATTGTGGAGACCAGTTTTCAGACATTTAGGATTCACTTCAGAATTTTTCAGGTTTTCACATAATGCTATGAGTGACAGGAGTTTGAGGATGTAATACTTTTCTCTTGTAACTAAATTGGTGTGTTTTGGCACATGGCTGTTCTACATTCCAATGAAAAATCTACAAAATTTCTGAAGCAAAATTACATGCATTTCATACTTACCTGACCCTTTTCAAACTGTGGACATGACTTTGAATGCTTCAGTTGTCTTTTGTAAGAGTCTCCATTTGTTCCAAATAGCGTAATAAAGATATTTGCATCTGTTTCAGATGCAGGTAATGTTCCTGTATAAACACTGAGTGAGTAAGTAATTTCTGTAATAGAACATCAGATGAAAGAACATATGAAAAGAAGCCATGTAAAGAAATAGAACAATCACCCACATATTCTTGCATAGACTAAATGGTACTTCATGCTAAGACATAAATCTGAACAGTGGTTCTCAGCCTTGGCAACGTTAAGGTATGTAGACTTCAACTCCTAGAATTCTTTGGCCAGCATGCTATTCACTCATGTACAGACTAAAGCTGTATATTAAATTCTGAGTTACTTGTAGATCTAAAAAAGACCCCAGGCAAATGTAACATTTAAAAATATTTGACAGACTTTAAACAATTAAAAATTAAAAGAAGAAAAATTCCTCAAAACCTCTACTTTTGCTGTGCCTTTGCTTGTAGCAAAGAATCTCCTTTGAGCATTGGTATAGTAAAATAAAATCGGTATGCATGTTTAGAGAACAATTCAGCAATCTGAATTTTCAACGGCTCAGTCATATTCCAATAGAAGATAACAAAGAAAATGTACATCATATTATAAAGCACTATCTGCTTTGAAGACTAAGATATCAGAATTAAAATGTTATGCATATTCATATTTCAAATCAGCATATACAATAAATCATAGCATACATTTCCAAGTCGGTGAAAAAGATCTAACATGAACAATTGATTCATACATTGTGTTAAGCCATGAATTGTTTGTTGAGTAAAACTCAATATTTTTATTGAATTCACTGACTTTGTGTTAGGTTCATCCCATTATGGGCATAGTGTGTGAAGCCAACTGCTATTAAAAATCAAGCCTGATACAGATGATAATAGTGTAGTGTGCTTGTTGTTGATGACTCAGTCATTCATAAATTCTTCTCTTTTTCTATTGTTATTCTGTGTTTATTTACTTTACATGGAATACCATCTTAACCAAATGATGATGATGTATTTATTCATTCATTCATTTATTTATTTA
>AZIM01000316.1:20600-36393 GCA_000516915.1 Ophiophagus hannah
CAAGAATGTAATAAGGGTTAACGGAGAGGCAGTTTCTGTAAGCAGCACCAGAATGTTTCCTTCCTGCCTTCCTTACAGGATTAGGCCAGTAATGTCTTCTAACAACTGGTTTTCCAAACTGCTTAGAATATTAGAATATTAACAACCAGTTCTAGAAAATAGGTGCGAACTGGTAGAATCCTACCCCTGCATAAAGGACATTGGTTTTACTGCTCTTTTTCAACAATGTCAACAAATTCCAAGATATCAAGATGAAAGGTTTTGTTCTTTATCTAAAGGGGTCTTGTGGGGATGGTGCATTTAAGTCAGTTTTGACTTCTGATGTGTGCCTGAACAAGTCCCTGCAGTTTTCTTGGCAAGATTCTGGAAGTGGTTTGCTTTACCAGGCTGAAAACCAGGAGATTTCTAGGCCCTTGATAGGGATGAAAACCAGGGAAGACTTTCAGCCAGTCACTCTCTCTCAGCCTGACATACCTCATAGGGTTGTTGTAGCAGAAAAAACAGGAGGGCGGATGAGTATTAGGTATGTTTGTCACCTTCAGTTATTTATAAAAATATTAAAAGTAGAATTAAAAGGGTTAAAAGAAAGTGACTGTCCCAAGGTCACCCAGCTGGCTTTGTTTCTAAAGCAGAACTATAACTCACAGTCTCCCAGTTTCTAGTCTGCTGCCTTAACCACTATTCCAAAGTGGCTCTTTAACTATAGCTATGTTTTAAAATAAAGTGAAACATTTAATCACCAATGTACAAATCCTGTAGCTTAATAACATTTTGGGATGTATAGTAAACGTGCTTACCCAACAGAGGAAAATTACTGCTTCATTTTACTTGTAAATTGGTTGCAATAAAGTTTAAACACAGAATTAATTCCCATCCCCATCTCCAGCTTAAAGGATAGGTAAGGTTTTTTTAAAAAGCAATTCCTTAGGCTCAACTTTTAAACACAGACAATCTGAAAAAAATGTGCAGTTTTTAAAGCTGCTTCTTTGGCTGTCATGCAAGAAGCCTTTTTATAAATGTGGACAGAGATGCCACCGGTCCCTCATCAAAGCAAGGCTGTTTGTAACAACTGTCTCAAGAGTTCTTGCTGGCTTAATGAGCTGGTAGCTGCCTGTGCTGGAAAGACAGGCAATCATATGTGTCTTTATCTGTTCATTAATCTTCACTATTCTCAAGCTGCTCTTCTCTGGCAATTCTTTACATTTGTGCCACATGGTCTCTCCCACAACTCACACAAGTTGTGATAAATAAAATACAGGAGTTCCAGGGCTCGGCTGTATCCTCATTAAAGACTAATAATGAATCTAAAATCTAAACCACATACCCTGAGAGGAAATTTCAACATAATAGGGCAGTTTTGTCTTTCCCCTTGTGTCACTTGAGAATTCAGTGCCTTCCGAAATCTGATCTGCAGAGATGTATTCACTTTGACAATGTATTTGTCACAGAGAGCTTTCATTAACAAAGCTAAGGCACATTAATTTAGGCACAGCTTCTATTTGGCCTTTTTTTGAGTTACAATAAGAATCTTGGTTAAACTACACATTTGCTCCAGAGCCTATGTAGAATTCCATTTTGAATTTCCTTGGCAAAATGTAATGCATATGGCTGATATATGGCTAAAAATGGAGCTTTGATTACTTTCATTAACCACAATTTCCTTATCTGAGTGTATAATATTGGTTATGCACTTCATATCATCATGAAAACATCGTTTGATATTCAATGGTGGTCCAAGACTAGGGTTTATTGCATTTCCCAATCTGGTGCCCAAAAACATTGAGCTATAATGTCTAACATCTATGAGCATAGATGGTGGAGAATAATGCAGTCCATTGCATCTGGAGGGCACCTTTTTGAAGAAAATTACGCTTGGCTGGTTACACTAAGCAGAGTCATACCTGATTACTATTTGGTTGGGAGATGATCAGGAAATATCATGTTGTAGATGTAAATGATTTATACAAATCAGACCTTTTAAGTTGTTCTAATTTTTGGTGTACTCTGTAGGATGATGTTCACATACATGGATATCATTTTGGTATTTGAAGGCCATGTTAAATATTAAATAATAATTAGATTGATAGAAACTGGGAAGTCATTCTCCTGCTTAATTTCAATTTCCTACACCAGTTTATAGTTGAACTAGTTTTTCCTCCTCCTTTCCAACTTTGAATTCCAGTCTTCATACACATCATATTATCAACCTCTTCTTCTGCCTCAGTGGTTGGAGCATAAACTTGGATAATTGTTATGTTGGAATTTTCAACAAACTCTAATTGACCTTATTCAGTCATTGATTGTATAAAAGCATTGTCCTTTCTACATCCTTCCCATAAAAGCAATGCTATTTCTTTTTTTTATGTCTTGAATGATAAACAGTACGATCTTCTGAAAGTCTCCATCTCTAGTCTGTTTTAATATACTAATGACTAAGATGTCAATGTACAGTTGCTTCATTTCAGTGTTACTCTCCCATATTCATGTTCCTTACATTCCATGTTTCCACTATAATCCTATTTTTGCAGCTGCAGATTTTCTTTTCGTACATAGAAAGGAATAAACCACTAGACTTCCCAAAGATTTTAATTTAGCTACATCATAAGCACCATCAGTACTCCCAAATATATTCAATGGCTCCTCAATAGCATTTTTACTACCATCTGATTTGAGAGGCCCATCATCTAGCATTATATCATCAATTACTTTAACTTGTCTATCCATGCTTTCTTAGTAAAATTAGAAATTCCTTACTATTGCCTTCTCCCATGCAGTATGAAATGGTGCCTTTGTCATTGTCACAAAACTGATCAGCATCTTCTTATATATCAGCAGCATATTACTGCCTGCTTATTTTATCTGGGCACATGAAATAACTTTCATACATTGAGTCTTCCTGATGAAGATAGAAAATCTTGAAATATAGTCCCAGCATTATTTGCTCATCTCCCCTAGGATCCCCAGCCCAACAAACGATGACAGCATTACAGCATTACAAGATTTGGGAGGGTAGGTTAGACTACAAAAGATCTGATAATATCGGCATTCCACTTTTTTATTATTATTGTCAAGTTATATTGACATAACCCAAAAAATCAAGCTCAATTCTTTTTTATATTTTTAGTACAAATCTGAAAAATGAGTTGAAGCAGGTTTGAATCAAGATTGATGGCCATATTTACAAACTTGGTCTTCATCATTTTTGCCAGGTGTAGATTTAGTCAAAGCTGACTGATGAACTGCTTAAAGTCACACTCTGCCGAATACCTCCAGCAAACAGGTTTATATTATTAATAAATTCCATGTGCTAAGTAGTAGACTTGGAATATTCATGCATGGCTTCATCTTTATACTTGAATCCAGAGATTATTTTTTTGTTAAAGTAGCAAGTACAGAATATGTTGGCAAGAATAATCTCATATTTTTAACAATGGCATATAGTCTTTAAATTAATTGGCAAAGAAAATGTAGTAAAATTATTTAGTAATTCCAACATTTAGCCTATGTGTATTCTTATGAAATTTCTAGCTGCTTGCAGGGGTGGGATTCTACCAGTTTGGACCGGTTTGGTAGAACTGGTTGTTATGATTCTGCACAGTTTGAAGAACCAGTAAATTGCACCACTGGCTGGCCCCGCCCCTTCCTGCCCAGCCACTCGTCCCACTCTGCCCAGTTATTCCTCATCCTGCCCGCCATTGCTAACCTGCTTTCACCTGCCATTGCTGCCTGCCTTCTACCATGGCCCTGATCTCCCTGGATGAGTGAGCCTACAAGCAAGCCCCGGTCGAGTCGACTCCAGGACCAGCCTAGGCCGCTGCGCTGTCCCCATCCCCAGGCTTGCCTGGCTTGCTTCGCCACAACCTAGCTAGCTAGCTGCCCCCCCAACATATGGCCATGGCCATGCTGGATGGGACTGTTCTCCCACAGCCACGGAGAAGTTGCCGGGATCCATGGCTGTGCTGGCTGGGAGAGAAGGGAACTTTCTCCTTCTTCCCTGGCCATGAAGAAGCCATGGGGATCCATGGCCGTGCGGGCTAGAGAGAAGGGAACATTCTCCTTCTCCTCCATGCCACGAAGAAGTCGCAGGGATTCATGGCCATGCCAGCTGGGAGAGAAGGGAACGTTCTCCTTCTCCCCTGGCCATGAAGAAGCCATGGGGATCCATGGCCACGCGGGCTAGAGAGAAGGGAACATTCTCCTTCTCCCTCTGGCCACAAAAAAGCCGCAGGGATCCATGGCCATGCTGGCTGGGAGAGAAAGGAATGTTCTCCTTCTCCCCCTGGCCACGAAGAAGTCGCGGGGATCCATGGCCATGCCGGCTGGGAGAAGGAGTGCCAGCTGAGAGAGAAGCCAAGCGAGGCGCCCCTCCATGTGAGTGAGTTGGCCACACCTACCCAGTCACATGACCAAGCATGTCCAGCTAGTCATGTGATTGGGTGTGCTTGGTCAAGCCACACCCACAAATTAGGCCACGCCCACAGAACCATTTGTTAAGAAACTTGAATCCCACTCCTAGCTACTTGTTTGATCCCAGTAATTATAGGGCAAGTTTGCTATTGCTTCCCAAAACTGGTAAAATCCGATATTGATATTTACAGAACTGGAAATTATTAAAACAAACAAATAAATAGCATCTACAGTGTAGTAATTCAGAATTATGCACGTTTATTCTTCCAACCACATTACAAAATTACGCTGAGACATCTGTTTGAGAAATACTAGCACCTAACATTTTGGCTGTTACCAATTTGGATTTTTAGTAAACATGAGGAGAAGCTGTTGTTCAGTGAAGTATATTGATGTGCCATGTGAAATTGTTTTCGTCTTCTCAGAAAAAGACATATCTCTAAAATGTATTTACTATACAACACATGGAATTCTGAATTACATTAAATAAGTTTTGCATAAAAAATGATATCCAACTGGGGCCCAATCATATAAACTCACAGACCAGTGGTAATGGACACATATACCAATACATATCCCTCCTTGACCATAGAAAGTGACTAATTATGTAGCCTAATCACCATAAATTGCCTTACAAAAGGCAGAGATTATGCAAGGTGGAGGTCAACATGATTGCAGACTGATAAAAGTGACCCCTTCAATAAGAGGGAACATTTGCCAGTCAACTGATTTACTAGAATGAATTTAATTGTTTATTCTCCATAATATCAGCAGAATCTATTAGCAAGGTATTGGAGAAACATTTCTAATATCACAATTTTTTCTGTCTCAAAGAGCTGTATTATTTGCTTAGTCATAACAATTTTTCATGATTGTACAAATCTACATATATAATCCACACATTTTCACTATTTAAAGTAGTTGCTTTAAGTTTGGAATAATCAGCATTCTCTCAATTAGCTTGTAGATAGAACTAAGAAGTATTGTGGTCCCATGCTAATAAACTTAAGTCCAACTGAAACCTTATTTATTAAACTTTCTAATTCTGAACAATAATTAGGGTCAAGTTACCACCCCAATGCTATTTGAATGGTTAGTGTAAGCATCCATGTTTGTGGATCTCATCATAACCTTTGTAGCCAACATTTCTGAACAGAAAAACACTAATCAAATACTTTATTCATATATTTTAAAATAATATTTCTTTGGAATGAAGGTTATGAAGAGAGGGCAGTCGTAATATAGCATAACTAGAAATATATCTTTCAATAAAGTATAAAGAAACTCTAAAGTTGTTTTCTGTATGAGAAAGATTTCAGAGCCAGTACTGAGAAGAGATGAAAATGGTTTTAAAGCTACCATATATTTTTATATTTCTTGCTGATATTGCATGATACAATTAAAACAGAATTTTCATCTTTATGTTAGTGAAGCAGTGTACTAATTAAACTTGACACTGAGTGAACTTTCTATTTACACGTTTTCAGTTAGCCCAAGAGGAAGGAACTTTGCTTCGGAGCATATGTGAATCCTAGTGTTTCTATCATCCAGGTGCCATTTCTGACAGAACACATGTGCTCTGAACAGTTGGCAATGAACAAAAAATATGACTGCTGATACCCAGCTATAGAGGAGTCAGAAGAATGCTGAAAATAAATTTGCACCAAAGTGGCAATGAGATGGGAGTGATTTTTTTCTGAGCAGAGAAGTTTGATGTAGCCACCATACAGATAAGCTGAAATTAAAAAAAAATGAGTAATATATGGCTATTTGATCTCTTCTTTCAACTTCTCTTGACAACATGAAGGTTTTATTTCTTATTAAGGTGAAACTTTTCACTTTCCATAAAAAGATGTAGTAGAAAATGAGTCAATGGTGGCTTGAGGTTGCCCTTTCTGTGAGACCATGTTGCATTATACTCATCCCATTTTTACTAGAGGCTTTGGAATAGATTTCCCTTGTTATTGTTTCTGGTTTTTCTCACAAACAGCAGTGTTTAATTTGGTGTTAGGAAATACTTTCAAATATATCGCACATCTCTGATATCTTCTTGGTTTTGGTTTACTATAACTATTATTCTAATAGAATTTGCAGGGTTTCTTTTTTCCTAAAAGAAACTTTGAACTCAAGGTAGCCATTGCAAATTGGTTTTTAAAAAATACATAAATTTGTTGACATCTGCATTTGCAGGGATGCAACCAGCTTAGTAGAATTTTTGAACATGCGTATTTCAGAATGGTTTCCACTTAAGTCAAAGGCCTTGTATTTGAATTAGGCTGTGCTCTGCGTTCTACTCCTAATAGACGTACTGTGAAATGTTTTGATTTCTAGGGCCTTGCTACAGGGCTAAAATGCATGTTTTTCACATAATATTAACATCAATTATTGTGTTCTACAAAAAAGAAACTTTTAAAGGATTCCTAATGAAGTGGAATATAAGCATGTGATTTGCTGTCCTATTAAAACCAAAAGTACATGAAATGTGGTTTTGATACATTGGTCCTATGGTACAAAGAGGAAGCCCTTATAATGTTATAATGATGGAATTGTGCATAAAACACTCACTTCCCAGCAAATCAGTTTAACTTATAAAGTATGCTACAGGTAGTCCTCAACTTATGACTGGTCATTAAATGACCCTTAGAAGTTATGATGATCAGCTGTGAGGACTCATTAGTTAGACTGCAGTATTGCAGGCTAATTCTGCTGACTACCAGAGGTTCGATCCTAACTGCCTCAAGACTGACTCAGCCTTCCATCCTTCCAAGGTCAGTAAAATGAGGACTTAAATTGTTAGAGGCAATATGCTGACTCTGTAAACTGCTTAGAGAGACCTGTAAAGCACTATGGAGCAGTCTATAAATCTATGTGCTATTGTTATTGCTATGATGGACCTCCCCAGTATTTCTTATGACCCAGTTTTGCAGTTCCAATAGCCGCCCCCCACAGTCACATGATCACATTTTGGTGCTTGGCAATTTGCCTGCATTTGCAGCATCCCATATTCACATCACCAATCACATGGCGATTTATGTTTTTTGCTTGAAACCGGCATTTAAACTGGCATTTTGCTAGAAACAGGTTTCTATCAAAAAATGTCCATTGGGTACAATGGGTTTTCTTAACAAAAGCAGCATTCACTTAATGGCACCTGCAAAAAAAGTCATAAAATCGGGTGCAGTCACATGGTGACCCACTTAACAAGTGGCATGACTTATGACTCTAATTCTGTGCTCAATTACAATCATAAGTCAAGGACCAGCTGTATACAGTTTTTAATCCAAAAACTATCACACATGACTCACATATACATTCAGCACGTATAAATTCTTTTTGTTTTGGAGATAAGAATTAAAAATGTGCCGAATCACTCACACAACAATTAGTAGAACCTGGAAATAATAGAAATATGTGTACAGATATCACAGTTTATATTGGTTTGTGTTTGAGTCATATCTGTAATTTGTATTTGTTTGCCAAGCTCTAAGGAAATCTAATTCTTTTCATCCACACAATAACACTAATGAATATAGAATATAGAAAATTGTTTTCTGGAATGAAATATTTTCAGTTGAAAAAAGAAATGAGGAAAAAGGTCAACTTTAGCCAATAAACTACAGTTTGAAAAGGAGAAGAACCTCATTAATATCCATAAGACTGGCTGAGATAGTCTCAAGTGTACTATTAATTTCAGAGTTGCAGGAACTGATTCCCATTTTGTCCACTTTCATGACGAGCAGCTGTTCATGGCTGAAGTCGACAAGAGTAATGCTTTTCTAGAAGAAATCTTCAAAAACAATTTGGCTAATTTCCATCCTTTTCCAGACCTAGGTCGTCTTCTTCAGAAAGGTTAAGATAAAAGAAAGCATAACATGCCAATAAGAATACCAATATAGCCACAAGGACAAGGCTGACTTCCTGTATTAAAAAGAGAAAAAAAAAATAAGCATCACTTTAAGTTAAGTAAGAGCTGATGTGATGGTTACATTTATAAATATAAACATTATAATCAGTAACAGCTACTGAGATCTCCAAAAACAGACCATTATCCTGCAATTTAAAATATATGTAAGTATTGTATTGGAAGTTTTTTGTTTTAAAATATATGTAAGTATTGTATTGGAAGTTTTTTGTTTTTAATCTCGTACCCAAGAGAATCATAAATCATGGCAATATCTATCTGGATAGAAGATTATGAGCAAATTTGAGGGATATAGATTGCAGTACTAATTTTTTTAAATAATAACCCTAAAAGAAGGCAATGGCAAACCATTTTTGTATTGCTATCAATTAAACTATCTTCATACATCTACATAATCAGAAGATTTGAGGAAGTTTTTTTATTTTGAACTTCAGAGCGTATATCTTAATACTATATTATTTTGAAACAGCTATTTTTTGCCAATCTTTTCTAGACTGAAGCTATGAAATTGGTTAGCAAATCTGGGAGATTGGTTAGTAACTCTTGAAATACAGTCAGTGGTGAGGGATTTGTGCTTATACTTCAGCACAAAGCTATTTCAGATTATGGCTTCCAACCTGTTCTAGACTATGAAATGACGTATCATAAACACACCTGAAATATTACGTGGAGATCTGGAGAAACGTAAGTCATATGGGGGATTTAGTTCTTCCTGCCATAATCTTAATGAAACTCATTTCTCACCTCCCACTAGACACACAGTTTGTCATAGGATGCTGTTTCAAACTGGAATAAAAGCTCTTATTATTGCCAGTCTTTATGGTAACAAGAGACTGGTAACAAGGGATTTTTGACTGGAATCAGGAACACCCTAATTGTGGTTTCAGTCTTGCTTATTCTCTACAGAGTGGTTATACCGTTATATTAGCGCTCAGCACCATTTTCTATTGGTTGGCACCATCATGATTTCAGATATGTATATGTACAAAAGGCTATGTGGTGTACTCATTATAGTGCTAGACTGGAGTGAGTAGACCCAAGTTCTATTTTTCATTTAGGCCTGAAAATCAGCTGGGTGATTTTGGACCAATCAATCCCACTTAGGCATAGAGTCAAAAAACATTTATGAAGAGGCATTCATTCTGCAAGATATGGAGATTCTCAGTCATCCAGGTCATGGTTGTCCCAAAGATGTTTTTTTCAAGAAGCAACTGGACTTTTTTTGTTTTTCCTTGAAGACATTTCAATTCTCATCCAAGAAGCTTCTTCAGTTCTAACTGAATAGTGGGGAATTCCCCATCATTCAGTTAGAACTGAAGAGCCTTCTTGGATGAGAAACGAAACATCTTCAAGGAAAAACAAAGAAAGTCCAATTGCCTTTTGAAAAAGCACCTTTTGGACATTCATTCTGCAGGGGACTGATTCAGGTTGTTGTATGCATGTGTGTTGGTGTGTATGTGTATACACATGTGTACATGGAATATATACACACATATGATAGTTTTGATTAAGTAATTGTTTAGCCTAGAAACTTTTCTACTAAAAAGTTTGGAATCATGGGCAATCATTGTCATTTGTGAGGGGCAAATTCACAGAAGACTTTAGGGTTATTTAATATTTCATGCCATCCAGTCATAAAAGTATATAGCTCTTTACATTCTTTCAGCTTTCAAAAGCAACTGGCCTAGTGCATATGCAAAACAACTGAAATCCATAATAGGTACATAAAACTTTTGAAAGATGTGAATTTTATGGAGGGTATAATCGCTCAGGTCTCAAATTTGCAGCATGTAGCACTTGAGAAGACACCATATGCAATTTTTAAATAAAATAAAACAAGTTATCAATAATGGTTTAGATAAAGTAACAAGAGGAGGAGAAAAGAGATAAATGGGATTTGGAAACAGATTTCTTCTGCATTACATAAATTAGAATGGACTGAATGATTATCTCAAAGCAATGATTTTCTTTTCCTGAACATTAAAAAAAATAACCAAATTTAAAAGGATGAGATTGTTCTAAAGAGTTAAATTTCTGTCAACCTCTGAGAATGGGGAGTTCTGCTGGCTGATCTGACATGTTCTTCTGGAACATACTTTACTCGCATTTACAAGAATCTATTTTATATTTTTGCAGTATTTTAGATGCATAATTCAATATATGCCATTTACACACTTTTCAGTTGCAGCTTTCTTGGGCTAAGGTTTTCTGTGGATTATCATTCTGCTAATAGCCCAAATTTTCTTTTACACACAAATAATTTGATTCATCAGCTCTTTTTAAATCCAAAAACAAAAAAAAACCACCCTATTTATATTGCTGTTATACTACTACCAATCTCCATTTTTTGTAAAGAATGTAAGAAGGCTAGTTTAAGCTTTAGTATCATCTTCTGGTTTCATCTAATAGAATTAAAAACACAGATAATCTCCAAAATTATTCTAGGAAACCACAGTGACACATCATTGAGCATCTTAAGGAAACCCAATGCATGAATGGCACGCAACTACCAAGTTTCTTCTGCTCAGCAACAGATAATGAGATCCTACCATCTCCCTGGATATTATAGTTTCTACTCTGCCTGCTTTTCCCATTTCATTTTGTCTGGTAGCTGGCTTTCTCCCTAGGCTAAACTAGTTTCAAAATTGGACCCAGTTGATTAATGGCTTTGTTGTTATGTATTTCTCTCATTATATTAAACCTCACCACAATCCCATCGTGCACTGAACTCCTCTGAAAATTATAGGAAATGCCATTCCTTTTCCACTTGTGTTTTTAAACTGAGTCGTAGAATCTCATCAGAATTTCTTACTAAAAAATTACCAGTGGTGTATAAAATTGCTTTAAAGTCAGCTTGTTTATTCCTGTTGACCTCACCTTGCAGCATGGCACTCCATGCTTTCTGTTCTTTTTTTTTTAATGTTTATTGAATTTTTTTCAACAGAATTAAAAACTTCAAATGTTGAATTAAAGAAGAATAAAGAAAAGTAACAAGAAATGAAAAAGATAGAGAAGAAAAACCACCATGCATGATAAAATGTCCACATTTCCAACTTAAATCTGAAGTACCTTTATACATTTTAGACAATTTTTCTGGAGTCATACACCAATGGTACATTACTTTACCAAAAAAAATATTTTAAGTTATAACATAATATGAATGACAATCCCTTTAACCACATATTTTCACGGTGTTCAATCAATTTGTTGAAAGTTCTTAGTCCATCTTCTCATACAGTCTTCCGCTTGTTCTGCGGTTTCAAATTTCAGTAAAGGTTTATGCATGTCAGCATAATTACATGTTTTTCTGTTCTCAGATGTTAGCAGTAAATCTTAACCATTTAATGTTTCCTATGAAGATTCTTAAAGATGTTCCTGATCTTTTGCAACAACCTTTTTCAAGCTGATGCCCTCCAATTGTAGAAATTCCAGTTGGGGGGAAACACACAAAAGTTTCTCGGATCAGTGGATATGTTAAGCATTCTTAGAAGTTTAAGAAATCTATTGGCTTGTCTCCCATATTACATCAAGCCATAATTACTCAACTACGGCTTTCAATATAAGTTACAACTATCTGGGTTTGCTCAACATATGCCAAAAATAAACAAACTACACTTTGGTTTAGTGCAATATGTGCATGAGGTCATTATGTTAAAACAGATCAGGTGTTTAACGAAGTATTTTGTGAAACATGGCCTGAAACTGTTTATTTCTAAACTTGGAGAAATTATTGATGATGGCCACAGTTTGGATACAGGCATGATTTTTGTTGAATAGCTAAAAACAATACCCATGAAACAAACATTTTAATACTGAAACTACCAACACACGAATAGCTCGTAATATGTATCAAAAAGCATATAAATACAGCAATCAAACAGTCATCCTTCTTCAGGAAGAGTAAAAAATAGTGGATATTTATTGCTCACAAGTTGCTACATTGACATTATCAACATAGATAAAAATCACTCTTTGGGGAAATTAACAAAGTATTAAATGGCAATGACTAAATGAAACTTTTTTATTTTCAAGCCTACATGAAAATGGCAGGCAATCAAAATATACCAGAGTAAACTAATTAGCATGCTAGAGATGAAATCAAAAGTATCACACTGGGGTTGATTTAGAAAAGTTTAAGGCCATACTCTCAGGAAAATAAGATCAAACTTTTGCAAACTTTTGCAAACCTACTTCAAGCACCAGAGAAATTAGGAGATCCAGGCAGTTCAAATGGGTATAACGATTTATTGTAAGCTTAAGCTCTCTACAAGAATCTGAACTACTAACGACTAAAGCAATTTGGTGGGAGATAAGGAATTCACAGTGGGCTGGACTTAGATCTCTTGTGAGCACAAAGGGATTCATGACCGATTATGTGTTTGACCCTTTCTTTGGGCTCAACCTAGTCATCTCCTGCATCTACATTCCTAATGAAAATTCAATCACTGCAGTAAACAAAGTAAATTTTGAAAGAATGTTTCATTAAATATTTTTTGAAATGCAATGAAATTAGAGTTCCATTTTGAACAATAACAGATTGTCCAACCTAGTAATAGCTAGCACTTCTTTTCTTCATGAAACTGTTCTCATTCTTTGTATGTTTCCATACTACCCCAGGTTGTTCTTTCCAATGTAATGAAATCTAAGTATAAATGGTTTATAGGAAATACATATCATCTTTATACTCATCACCACATTGCTAACAACAGCCTGTGTAATACTTGCTCTTGTTGGGATTGAATGCAAAGCTCTTGTAAACTAGCAAACTAATTTTAGGATTTTACTACCATATTTACAGGTAGTCCTTGACTTACAACAGTTTGCTTAGTGACCGTACAAAATTACAATGGCACAGAAAAAAGTGGCTTATGACCATTTTTCACANTTATGACCGTTGCAGCATCTCCATGGTCACGTGATTTACATTTAGATGCTTGACAACTGACTCACATGTATGACAGTTGCAGTATCTTGGGGTCATGGGAACACCTTTTGCAACTTCTGACAAGCAAAGTCAATGGGGGAGTTTGTCCTAGTGCACCATCACTTGTGCACCAAGTATGAGCCAGAAATGTGCTACAGCTGCCAAAAAAGCTAATGCAGTCCTAGGCTGCATCAAATAGGGATAGTATCAATATCACAAAAGGTAATAGTCATACTTTATACTGCACTACTGAGGCCATACTTGGAATACTGCATCCAATTCTGGCCACCAAAATACAAAAAAGATGCTGAGATCCTAGAAAGAGCACAGAAAAGAGCAACTAAGATAATAAGGGATCTGCAGGATAAATCATACAAGGAATCGTTAAGGGAACTAGGTATGCTTAGCCTAATGAAGAGGAGGATTAGCGATGACATGATAACTGTCTTCCAGTACATGAAGGGTTGCCACAGAGAGGTAGAGATTAAATTATTCTCCAAAGCTCCTAAGGGAAGGACAAAAAGCAATGGGTGGAAGTTCATTAACGAGAGATCCAACCTGGAATAAGGAGAAACTTCCTGACAGTGAGAACAATTAACAAATGGAACAGTTTGTCTCCCAGAGCTGTAGGTGTACCATTGCTGAAGGTTTTCAAGAAAAGATTGGACAACTGTCCATGACTTTAACCCCGAACACACAACTTCTCTGAATCTTACTGAAGTCAATGGGATTTAGATTTTGTTCAATAAATCAATAAGATGCACAGCATTATATGGTATGCTTGGAACAATATTTATTTTCATCTAATGTAGCTCATAAGCTATGTTAAAACAAGGATGCTTATCAATTATGTGCATGATACCAAAAATACATTTCAGAAAATTCAAAGTAATTGACTCTCAAACAAAACTGCAGGTTTTTTTATTTTAGTAATTGTAGTTTGTTGGGTGGGTTAATTCAATGAATATATTAGATTCTGGCATTCGATTTAATTAGCAGTGGCATAAACTAATTCTCAAGGAAAACATCAATGTCATAAACAATCTCTAAAGAACAATATTCACTCAACAGTTTTTTTCTGGATAAAAGAAACTCAATATTTATTGGATATTGATGTAAATATATACTAGCCATACCTTTATGCCTGGTGCTGTTTTTTTGGCCTCTGCTTTCAGTCTTGCTGCTTTTAACATTGGTTTGGTTTTTTTATAATCTTGTTTTCCTGTTGAGAAAGGGGGAAATGTATCACTGAATGCCTTCCAGAGTAAATGAGGGACAATTGTTTAATGACTGTGGCGTACCCCAAAAAAGAGACAATTGCTATCTTTAATAGACACAAAGAGCTACTGTAGTATGGAACTGGTAGTTCAACCACACTGAGACATTTGTTTAAATGGGAGTTACATGAGACTCTAGTCTGAACAATTTATTATTTTGTGTGTGGGATGGTCACATACAATTCCAAAACATAACATACCACACTGTGGTACCAAATCCAATACATGCACACACAGAGAGAAAGGCACACGAACAGAGCAATTATTTAATGAAAAAATTTACATAATAATCAAAATGTATATAATGTTTTCATGCAGTGAGGTTAATTCATTAAATTACATTTTGAGGCCACCCAATTTCTTAAAAATTTTGGCTCTCTTGCAATTAAAAAAGAAAAACAACATATAGAAAAAATTACAGCAGACTGGAAGTTATCTACACTATCAATAAAAAAAAAAACTCAAGATCATGGAGAGTCCATAATCACTCTATTCCAAGACCCAAGGAAACAACCAAATTGTCATTAGGATGGGAGTCACACAAATCTCTGGGATCTTGGGGGAGGAGGTAACTTCATAAGCAGGGGTAGGCAGCTGTGGTAACTTTATGACTGTGGACTTCAACTCCAGAATCCCTGAGCCATCCATCCACAGGATAACATGCTTTCTCTGTTTGTCATGAAAAACCATAGTCTTTGGAAATAACTCTATTGTATATAAAAGATGATTATTCCTACTCCCATATTCAGTCTTTAAAATAAGATGCATTCCTCTTTAGTAATGATAGGTTTTGATAACTTTGAAATAATTTCAACTGCATTATAGCAGTTTGCTTTTCTGTCTTAGCAGAGTCAGATTAGCTGAAAGCTACACTTTATAAAGTTGTTTAGGCTACAATCATAGGCAAATATACTGACAATAAGTGCCATGCCAAGTATTTGTTAAGCTCAAGTTTAACAATGGTGATATACCATTTGGGGCAAGAAGTGAGAGATCAGTAAAAGGTATCAGGAAAAATCTATTTCATAATACGCTTTAATGCTGCACAGAGCCATTTGTCATTAAAAAAAGATTTTCCCATGAATCTACTCTTCAGAATTCTTACATTATAAAAAATGTGTCCTATTCCACAATGAATGCAAACTTAAATGTCATTTCTGCAAATCTACCCTATCAAATGCCAGTCTATGGTGTTTTTCTTGATTGCTAGTTCCTTTCTCCTCAGCTTTTTTAAAAACCAGAATAGAATAGAATAGAATAGAA
>AZIM01000316.1:72393-84618 GCA_000516915.1 Ophiophagus hannah
AAAAATTTGAATCCCACCCCTGTTTAAATCTATTGATCTAAAGCCTGACACCAAGCTGGCTTTGAGATCTCACCGTGCCAGTACTTCAAGGTAGTCCAGACAAGAAACCAAAATCATGAATCTAACACTATTTTTATTGTACATAGCTTGCAAGTTTTAAATCCCTTCTCTTGTTTTTCACCCTTGCTTTCTAGAGAACTAGGGAGGATCCCTTTTGAGATGCTCCCCATTCCTTCTACAGCCTGAGACATCTTTTGTCTTACCATAACCTAGGCTGCATCTCCTCCTCTTTCTGTTTTCCAAGGTTATTCTCACAGACCATTACACACTGAAAGAACTTTGTCACCAACATTTCAAAACTCTTTGGAGACAGATATGTTATTTCAAGTATTTAGAATTAAGGCAATAGGTGATGTGTACTTAATGTATTGTCCTCCACATTCATGAATCCCACCTGATCAGACCAATGTTCTATTCAATGCAGCATCCTGCCAACCAAACAGAAAGTTCATTAACAAAGGAATGGAGACAACTGTTCTTCCTCAGAGTTACCATCGGTAACCGTGCTTGTTGGGAAAGGAAAAGCAGCTTTGCCATCACTAACTTTCTTTTGCTGCTTGTGAAGTGATCCAATATATACAATAGTTGACTAGCTTGGATATCCTTAATTTTGGGACAATTCCTTTGGGTGAAGCAATTATAAGATGTCTGAATGTAACTGACTAGCCTTGTAGGCAATACAGTCTAGTATGTTCTGTTCTCTACTTGGATGATCGGGTCTGGCAAAACGCCAGATGACAACAGATCCAGTAGAGTGATCATATTATGTAAACAGACTGAACACAAATCAAGAAAATAATATGTGGAGTTAAAAGCTAAACTGGCAAAGCCAAGACATCTGTCACTGTTAGGAGACATGGCATTCTCTATATTCAAAAGCAAGAACTTCCAGAGGTAATTGGAATTCTTCCACCCTAGTGATGAAGATTAGTAAAGACCAGCTAGATCCAAAGATCATTCAATATTCTAAAGCAGAGTTGTTACAATAATGTTACTGCATTTAAGATTATGCAATCTGACTCTTTGTACATATCTTCCCTTCACTCTCTTCCTTCTTCCATCCCACTTAACTTCTTCAAGTCTGTTCTGGAGAGTCACCCAACCTTCCAAAGCAGAATAGGAGCAACCCAAAAGAATATAGAGGAAAGTAAAAATTATTTGACCAACAAATACAAGTCTACCTTAAAAGGACATGATTGGCTTTTTAAAAATTGCACTCTGTAGGCCTCCAAAACTGCCAAATTTAGATATGGATTATAGCATAAACACGTTGTAAAGATTTACAAGAACATGTTATAATCATTCATCCTTGAATTCTAGTTCTTGGTCTCTTATCTATTCTAAGCAGGCTTATGTTTCTTCAGTGATATAGTCAGCCATCATCCTGAGAAGGAAGACAGACTTTTCTGCCTTTCCATTGGATCTTAGTGGAACATGAGAGAGTGTTATTTCCAAAAAAAATCAGCAAGAAAGGAGAATATCCTCCAGTCCAAAAGAGTGCTTGGAATTCAAATATAATTAAATTTAATAATTTAATTTCTTTTGCTATGTGATCTTATCTGGATGCAGAAATTAAGAAAGACCTGATCTACTCCATACTCAGAAAGGATGCTCCAGTATGATAAGCTAGATTCAGAAGTTTTTTTAAAAAATCCATGAAGAGCAATAGCAAAACATTTTTTGTTGCCAAAAAAACCCTACATGAGCTATGCTTGAAATCACCATAAACTGGGCTTGAATTGAAGCAGAGTTTAATTTATTTATATAGAAAGGGCAAATGTGTTTCCTTTTGTTGAGCTTTCTACAGTTCAAAGAGTTTAAGCAGAGGAAGAACAGCACATGCCATACTATGGAAGACTGCGCATAGTTTGGGAGAATTCATTCTGATGTGAAGGCTGTATATATATGCAGTAAAGCTCAGGTGTGGCCATATGTCAGCTCACAGAACACTTTTTCAGTTCACAACTGTTCCATGGCAACTGTCCAACTCAGAGCTGATGGATTCATTGCAGACAACAGACTGGATTGCCAGATGTGCTTTATTTTAGAGGATTATCTCTTATTCCAAAACATCACAATTCTACAGAAAACAACAGTTGCCCTTTACTCTAGGCACAACAGCGCAGGAGTCTTATTGCTAAAACTGTGATCTGCCAAACCTGGCTATATACAAACTAGACTGATAAACAGCAACAAAGCATTTTGCTTTTAAATGTGAAAGTCAAACAATATATTGCCTGCAAGCCCATATAATACATGTTTCATGACAACAGAAAAGCCCCTTTTGCAAAGTAAAAATGAGATAGGAAAGTAAGAGCAGCTTACTTTTTCTTCTTGGTGTTGAAACAGACATTAAAGTCCCATAGGAAGCAGGGAGGAGGGTATTTAGAAAGGAAAATAAGTACAATACCCAAGCAATCTCTATGTCACAAACATATCATAAAGGTACTAATATGTACCATTGTATAAAATGTTTCTTCGCCCTGAACTTTAATATTCAGACTTTGGGCAACCAACAAAAAAAGAAATGGGGAAGCATGAATCTGAAGCCCGGAAAGATCAAAATTCTGAATGTTGTAAGTTTAGCTTTAAGAATGGATGCAACATGGTTAGGGGTTTTCAAGGGAAACTTGGGCTTCCTTAGAAGTCTATCAAACAATTTTCCATGCATGGACATGCTCTCAAGAAGACACAAACATGCACTAGCAACCTCCTCTTTTCCTACCTGATCTCCATTATGTTTCCCACATTTGTCCCTAGCCCATTAGAAGGTGACCTAAGCCATCCTTAGCTGTTCTAATGTTCTAACAGTGCTAGTTTACCTCTTATTCTAACATGGTCCAATGGTAACTTCAACATATATAAAATAGGTTAGTTTTGTTTTACCCCATACATTTGGGGGGCGGGGGGGGATCAGATGATTGGCAGTCCTTGGAAACAAAACAGAAAGGAGAGACACCAGTGATAGGAACAGAAAAATTGAAACATTAGGTTTTGCTGATGCAGATTTGAGTGGATAGCATATAATTCTGGGGAAAGATCCTAAAACCCAAAGCCATCTGGCCCAAAATTGACATACTTTTCTTACAGTGCACTGGATCTTTTCTGACATTCATTATCAGGCTGAAATATCTGTAACAGCAAAAATCCACAAAGTCCTAACCTGAAGGGGGAGGTGATTTTTATCAGTACTACTGAAATAGTTTTTAAGATGCTGAAAGGGGGAAGTATTCCATTAAGCAAAATTAGAAGGTTCAAAGGCAGGGAACCTTCCATGCCTGTAACTGCTATATCAATCCACATTTTAACAGTCAGGAGACCGTCTGCAGATCCCTTTGCATCTGATTTGGTTCGTATCTCTCACTGAATGATCAGATCAGACTAACAGACTTGTATCAATGTGAACTGAAAAATAAATTTCAGAATCTTCTGAAACTACACACAAATTTTGCTACCCATGACAAATAAGTAGATCAAATTTGAGCTATATCAAATCACTACATAATATTGCAAGATTAAGATTCTTGATAAGATTGGAGATTTTTCTGAAAAACGGAGACAATATTTTCTAGGTCCTGGGTAGCATCACTGAACCGAAGTGGACTACAAATCATTTATTTCCATATGTAATATATAACTCCCACTTTGGTAATGTGATGTCTAATTTTATTTTGTCGTATCTATTATTCATTATGGTATCAGAAAAGTCCATTTGATATTGATGATGGATATGTCTAACCATCAAGTACATTAGGCTTCAGAACACTATTTCTATGTCTGCTTTGGGACCACATATAACTCTGGCCTTTCAAATAGTAACTGGCAATATGCTTAAGCTGCCTGCTAATTCTAAAATGTAAATATCTAGACTGTTTAGACAGCAACATACATTTTCAGTTCTGAATCTGTTTACATGAGAAACTGCTCACTTTCAATATTTTAAAGTGTAGAGGGTCCAATAAATAGGATCAGTTCATTCATGTATTTTATAAAAAAATGCAGAATTAAAGCACTCAAAACATGCAATGATGCACGATCCAAGTCTCCAAGGCTGCATTCAGCCCTTTTAAAAGCTTTGGATACAGCCCACTGAGACTTTCAAAAGCTACCGTGTAAACTGAAGCAGTAACTTGTGAAAGAAATGCCTGAAGAAAAGTAGTTTCTACATTTAATTTTAATCAAATGGCACAAAAATCAAATCTATTTTCCTTTTTTCCTATTTTTGGAAGTGCAGGCATTCCGAGACCAAAGGCAAACTTCATCCTGAAAAAAAAAAAAAAAACCAAGAATCCTGGCCTTAGGACAACAGAATTACAAATAAACTACAGACTACACAGTTCAATATTCATAACCTGCTAAAGCTAGAACTGTAAAAGTTAATGATTAACTCTTCTTAGTGTATATCACAAAGCTAACGTACAAGCTGGCATGTTTTGCTTGAGAAGTGAAATGGCAAATGCTACCACATGGAGCTGAAACAAGCTGATAAAGATTTCTGCAGAACTTCTACAGTTCATGCCATCCCTCTCACCGCTGTTGAACCTAATGTGATTGCTATCTCTTCATCATAAGCACTAAATTTGCTGCTAATGTGTTGAAAAATTGTTGCAGCTCTGGCTTCAATTTACAGTTTGCCAAGATCATCTGCTCTGGAAAGAGAAACAAGGCCCAGCCAAAGACAGCATGAAATATTTGTAAACTGAACCTGTTATTAGACTCTTGGGGCATTCTTATTACAAACAGAAAAAAATAAGCAATAATACAGCGTTTATAATATGCCAACGGTTATCAGTTCATGGAGGGATTTTTTAGTTCATTTTTATTAATTTTACATATAATGTATTCTTCTTAGTGTATTTTCATTGTTCTTTCTTTCATTTTTTATTAATAAAAATGTAAAAAATGGAATTTATATATTTATTCATTTACAAATAAGCTATAGACTATATTGCCGCCTATTCGCCCATGGCAACTAGAGGCGGCTTACAGAATGTAAAACCATATTTAAAATAAAAAACAATAAAAACAAACAAAAAGAATCAAATAAATTAATAAAGTACAATAAAACAAAATCTGAGGGAAAAATAAATAATCACCCCCAACTCCCACCTCCCGAAGACAGCAGATCACACGAGCCATTTGATGGGCTCCATCCCACTCTGGGTTCCCCTGGCTCGCTAGCAGAACCAGGTCTTCAGTGCCTTCCAGAAGAGTATTAGAGAGGGGGCCATTCTAATCTCTGGGAGAATGATGTTCCAGAGATAGGAAGCCACCACGGAGAAGGCCCTTCTTCTAGGTCCCACCAGGTGTATCTCCCTCAGGGATGGGACCCGCAGCATTCTCTGCCTCCCTGCTCTAATGGGTGACATAGATGTGACCGGCAAGAGACGTTCCCTCAGATAACCTCCCAAGCCATGAAGGGCTTTAAGGTGACAACCAGCACCTTGAATTGCACCCTGAAGCAAATCAGCAACCAATGCAGCTCTCTCAGGAGAGGTGAAACATCTGCACAAAACCATGTAGGCCACTGCATTTTGCACCAACTGGTGCTTCCAGATGTTCTTCAAGGGCAGCCCCATGTAGAGCACGTTGCAATAATCAAGACAGGAAGTGACTAGGGCATGAGTGACTGTGAGGAGGGACAACTGGTCCAGGAAAGGACGTAACTGGTGTGCGCAATTTTGGAATCACACCCCCCCCCCAAAAAAAACAAGAACAATACAATGACAAAGTATTGAGAATTTTCACAATGTACATTCTTAAAGATTTTTGTATCCGACTGAATTTGTGGATTTATGACAATATCCCTCAGTAAATATTAACTCCAGCTAATCTTAACAAAAAGTCATTAATATATTTAAAATTAAAAACTTCAATGAACACTTAACATAAGAAATACTAATTCCTCTATACATATTCATCCCAAGTTTGCCCTGCTCTTTATTTTTAATTTTTCCTGTGTGAAGGTACTGACCCATGTTTTCTGCTTTTCTCAAAGTTCCACTAATTGGAGAAATATTCTAAATAGACAGGAACAAAAAAACAAACCTAGCCAAAGAAGCTCAGCCAACAATAATACCTGCCAAATGTATTATATATGCATATGTCAGGCAGATAAAGTATGAAATATTAGTAAAAGTAAACAAATATGATACATGCATGTGGCATTTACATACCCAAGTTTTGAAAAAGAATAGATACAGGTTTAAAAATACCAGCTGCGTTTAGAAATTCCTTCACTCTATTGTGGTCACCAGTGTGAACTCACGAGTTTTGAAACCCCTGACCTATGTTTCTAAAAAGTACAGACAAAACTTATTTGGGCAGTTGAATATTTGTATTGAATAAACACATGCTCAGAGGCCTTGTTCTCTTTTAAAAACCCAAATCCCATTATCTCTCCACCCCTAAGGCATTGCTCAAGTTTAAATCCATTGTTTTCCTGTTTAGGGTCTCATATCACAATATGATTCTTTTGGCTTGGCATATATAAATACAGAGTAACAACATTGAGCCTCCTTATTCTACTTTGATTTTAAAATTTTATTTCTCATTGGCTTCCAATGAAATGTTCCCAGATTGCACCGAGCAACAGTAATTCCCTCTACAATTTGCCACCAGGCTGACTTTTTATATGCTTGCATACATTTAAATAGCAGAACAGCTGCCAACACAAGCTTCGATTCGGTAGTATAACAGCTATTTACAGGCACAATTTTCTTAGTATCAAAGGGAGTTTAGTGACACTACTTCTCATACTTGTGAATATATTACAAGATACAGTATAAAGGTAAAAATGTGAGCCTTCTCCTTCCTCAGCCCCAAAATTGCCTAGCCCACTACCCCCATGCCCAAACAAAAAACAAAAAAACCCTTGATGGGCCATCCAATATCCGTAAGAATATAAAACTTTTTTTAGGAAAGTACTTACTGGAACTGCAATAGCACCACTGAAGATTGTCTTTAGGAAGATGATCTAGAACAGAAAGAGGTAATATATAGCTCTTAGACTAATTTCACATGATTCTTGGTCTGTTTAGTATTTTGGCCTCTTCAAAAAGTTTTTTTTTGACCTCTGTCTATTAAATAGGCAATAGACAGAAAGAGCCAAACTAAATTCATACAACAAATGCAACTATAAAGAAGTTCATTTGTTTTTGATTTTGCATACTATGGAAGCCCAACTATCGAGGTTTATAGTTTAGGATGCTTATACCTCTGATTTTTCAAGAAATCTGGCTCAAAAACAAAAATAAGAGATCCCATCCTCTTTGGGGTCAAAGCTTGTCTTTGTCTAATGATTTACAAGATTATCTGGTGCTACCATAGATAGCAAAATATCTTGGACCTATACTTTAAAGGGTCCAATTAAATCGAACTTTTATCATTCTAGAACTCTGCAAACATATTCTATCAACACCAGTCCTAGCACTGATGATGTTACCTAGTTTGGGTAATGAAACATGAGCAAAACAAACAAGCTCAGAGACCACCAAGGACTCCCCATCAGTCCTGGTGGGTTTATATAGTAATGAACAACAAACTGTGTAATTTGATAGGAAAAAGAGATAATGAGAAAACAATTTAACATTTATGATCTTCAGTTTGAACCATTATGTCTGTGACTGAAAAAAAGGGATATAGTCTCACAAACCTGGCCAAAAGTATTCATGTTTACATAGACATCATCCTTAAGATAATATTTTGTTATTAACTTATTATTATTGTTATAAATCCAAGCTTATCAACACAAATAGAAATTAACCTTTCCCTGCTGTGCCCTCTCTTATCAAACTCAGTGTAAGAAGATGTATGTGAAACAAAACTTTAGAGTTCTTAAGGGAAAAAAAGCAAGTCAATTGGATAATTCCTATCTATAGCCTAATCTTGGTTTCCAGATGTTTTGGGAACTACACCTTATGTGATTGATCCCTGTTCAGTGTATTCAAGAGACGTTTGCACATCTGGAGCATCCAAGGCTGGAAGCCTTTGCCAGTCATCTTGAACTTGGAAAGCCTTACTGCAGTCTTGTCTCAAATCAGGCTGAAAGCAGGTAGTAAATGGGTAATATATTCCATGAATTATATCAGTATTTTTCAAAGTTGGTAACTTTAAGATCTCTGGACTTCAACTCCTCCTTGCAAGCAAGCTGCTGGTTGGGGAATTCTGGAAATTAAAGTCTACACATCTTAAAGTTGCCACGTTTGAAAAACACTGAGTTGTATTTTCCCAATTTCAATCACTTCTTGCTATTTAGTGCTAATTTCGCCACTAGATATTATCAGGATTACTTTTCCCCTCCATCAGCGGACGCAAAGTAGGGACTATCTTATGCCTGGCTAGCGATTTCTAAAAATTGCGGACAAACAGCAAAATTTCCCAAAGCAGTCCCTCTAATTAAGCGAGATTGGCAAGAAAACCCATATGAAAAACAGCGTCCTAACAATCAGAGGGATGGCAGGAGGAATAACTTAAAAAAAAAAAAAACGCATTTCTTTTCCCTTTGTGGGAGACTTGAGGCCGAAGGATTGGTTGGAAAGATTTAAATCAGTGGAGAAGAGTTTACGCTCCCCCTTGCCCGTTCTTCCTCTTTCCACCCCATTGCCCAAGTGATATTGCCCAAAATCAATATGGCGGTTCTATTGCTCTCTAGATAACGCCCCCGCCGAAGAAAATACGTATGATCTGAGACCCTTTTTAGATGGGCAGCAAGTTCTAACCAATAACGACCTAAGTGCTTCTTCCCCTACCAATCAGAGAGGAACTACGAAGTTTAACTAACGGAATGGTCCGCCCCCTCTCTTCCTCGAAAGTGAGCTGTGATTATGATGGCGGTTCTTTCGGTCTTGCCAGGCGCGCCCGCGAAGCTGCCAGACTAAAGAGCAATTTATTCTCCGTCCCTTCCCGTCCCCCACAGCCTCCACGCTCCCAACCGTAGCGGTTACTGCCTCGGTACCTTCTGAGTCAAGCATATCAAGCGCCGCCTCCTCTGCTCATCGGTGGCGGACAGACGCCTCCCTCGTTAGGCGGAAACGACCCGCCTCTTTTTGGCTGCCCGCGGGAGGCAAAGGCTGCTCTAGGTAGCTCCGCTGACTGGGGAAGGGCGATAGCCGCCCTCCTCCTTCTCAGCTGCTGACCCGGCTGCTGAGAGCTTTTTCCGAGGTTTCCTATTGTCCGACCTGCAGATGTGTTTGATTCTCCTGTATAGCCAGCCTATCAACTGGTGGGATGGGAATTATAGTATAGGTAGTCCTCGATTTACAATAGTAAATTTAGTGACCGTTCAAAGTTACAAGGGCACAAAAAAAAAGGTGACCTGACCATTTTTCACACTTAGTCCCATTGCAGCATTCCCATGGTCACATGGCAACTGGCTCACACTTATGTCTTGGGGTCACGTGATCCCCTTTTGCGTCCTTCTGACAAGCAATGTCAATGGGGATCCAGATTCACTTAACCACGTTACTAACAAAACAATTGCAATGATTCACTTAACAAATGTGACAAGAAAAGTCGTAACATGGGGCAAAGCTCACTTTATAAATGTTTCACTTAGCAACGTAAATGGGCTTAATTGTGGTCGTAACTTGAGGACTACCTCTATCTGGTTCTGGAGAAGTAGGGTGTTGGACGGACTTATGACTTGGGAGTCATGAGGGCAGGTTTTTGTGTAGTGTGTAGTGTACCCGGCTAGAAATCAGCAGACTCTGTGTTCAAGTTATGGCTTAGGCTCAAAACCAGCTGGTGACCTTGGGCCAGTCACTTTCTCTCAGCCCTAAGAAGCAGGCAATAGTGGCAATACCCTGTTTGTTGCCAAGAAAATGAGAAGTGCATCCATGAAGNGAGAGTGTCGTACTCCCAGTTCAAAAAAACATTTAGATAGGCACACTTAGATAAGTATGTCTATTTCAAGCTCTTGGCTCAACTTTCTTCACAAAGGAAAGTGTTTTGTAAAATGTTGAAGATTTTTGATAGGAGCAATTGTGAAATGCATTACTTGCGTAGTAACAGAAAAGCTTTTGATACAGGCAGTTGCAGAGATTCCAGCAGCTGCTGTAGTGGCCAGTTACAGCAGTAGTAAAGCTAAGTCCATACATGTATTGATGGCAGCTAGAATATTATATGCACAATATTGGAAAAATAAAATCATACCTTCAGAGACAGAAATAATATGAAAAATTACGGCATGTGCAGAATCAGATAGGTTAACTTTAGAAATAAAAGAAAACATATAAAACATGGAATAAATTTTATCAGTGGTTATATAATAGAAGACAAGGTTGAAATATTAGTTATGATTAGATTAATTAGTAATTAATATATTAAATAAGGAGATTATAAATGATGAAGTAAAATATATATATGTATAACAAGGANACAAGGATAAGTTGGATGTATTGTGTTGTATTCTCATAATTAAAATTAAAAATAAAAAAAATCTAAATCCATTTTCTATTACGATGCAGATACCAGCCTAAGTCTCCATGGCTATGGTCTTCAGGGACAGTGAGCAGATTTTCACATCCTTTGGGATTGTGTTCCCAAGTACCCCCTTCATTTCCTGTCATATATATAAATATTTAAAAACCTTTGCCCTTGGAGACATTGTTATCCCAAACACAGTCTGCCTTGCATTCAGAGCTGCCCCAAACATTCTTCAAGCCTATTTTTGCCTTTCAGCTGGGAAAATAGAAAATACAATAAATAAATATAAACAGATGTACTTTTTTCAGAATACCTCTGATACCTTGCTCTGCTTCGCGGGAGGATTGGTTATATTGGTTGGTATAATCCTTATTTTAATGGATATTTATTGTTTCAATTCCGAAGAACTCTGACTTCACAACTATACCGAGCAAATTATAGATGAATATATCAAGATTTTTAAAAAAACATCAATTGGAAACCAAAACCCCAAAAACCAGTCAGTAACTGACCACATGCAACAGAGCTTTGCTCATTGAGACACAACCTATGAATCCATGTTCTCTTAGCTTGATTCAATGAAAAGATACAGTGACAATATAAGACACACAGAGTTGCTATATGAGTTGCATGGCCATATAAATTTGTTTAATAAATCCTGAATGACTATGAATAATTTGAAGTAGTATATCATAATTTTATTATGTAAGCATCTCCTCACTAGGGAGTCCTCTGAAAATAAAGTTGGCCATCAGGAAGTTGTGCACTGTCACTTAAACCTCTCAGGTGGGAAATAAGGACAAATAGCTTCATATTCCATTATTTGAAGACTGAGCCATTGAGTCTATTTCTCCCCATCCCTTGCTTTCACCCTATTGATTTTATAGCATTTTACTAAATGCTGTCATCCATACAGTTGTTGACAATGTGAGTCAATATTTCATTAAATATTGCCTTTTGGCTTTACCCTGAATTGTCTAGAGTATATAAAGGTTTTTTCATTATTTATTCAATGATGCCACTAAATTATGCATTCTTGATTTTAAAGATAATAAAATATTTTGTTTACAGTTATTGTTCTGGCATCAACTTTTGGATTTCTATATAAAATAATTAATCTTGTTTTGGGAAGGGAAATGGGAAATGACAAGTCCCAGCTCTTGCTGCCTCAGGGACATAATTATGATCAGAAATACAAAAATGGAAAAATCATAAACTTCCCACAACTGAGACTCTAGAAAGTTTCATCTCAGCATGAAACTATGTTTTAATTATTACTATTGTTTGCATTGTTTATACTGTAAATGAACCAGGCAGAGTAAGAATGTGTCCTATTTAATTCTTCATAGTACTTGCTTCACTGGAAGATGCATTTATTTTTTGTCTCTCCCCATGCCAGTACTTACAAATTGTGTTTTATAGCCAAATTCAGAGCACTGACAAATATCAGTACATGAAAATACGATCTAGCAAAAATTGAATAGGACAAATTCCTGAAGCTACAATTAGTCTTCCATATAACTTTTTATCTCCAAAGATATTATTTATATTTTTTTAACTTCCTTAGGAAATGAAAATCAGATTTGTTAACGGGTATGTATTTGTACATTTTACTTTGACCTTTAACTAAAAAGATTCCAATACTGCTTTACGTAGATTAGTAGTAAGATAGTTTCTCCTTTAGATATACAGTCTAAAATCATGAAACAAAGAGGGAAGCAGAGATACAAGCTCTGGCAC
>AZIM01000316.1:177332-208024 GCA_000516915.1 Ophiophagus hannah
CCATGTGACTGGCAGTGCAGGGTAGCCTGCGGAGCCAGGGGGCGATTTGGTTTCTCCTCGTCGTCCGCACGCCTTGGCACTGATACCACTAGCCCTTAGACTTATATGCCGCTTCACAGGGCTTTTACAGCCCTCTCTATATAAGCGGTTTACGGAGTCAGCCATGTTGTCGCCCCCCCTCCCAACAATCTGGGTCCACTATCCTAGTTGCGGAGGATGGAGAAGCTTCCCACCGCCTTATTTCCACCTTGTAATTGCATCCCCCACCCTTCGCTCTTTCCCTTCTTGTCACACCCAAACACAACAATAATTACCCCACAGCGAATGAAAGCCCTATTGTTGGAGCAGATTAGGAGAAAGCAAATTTTCTGGGGCACACATATAGGCCTGGGATGGGGTGGGTAGCGCTGGTGTGTGGATGCATTCAAAAGGTTAATCTGCTTTCTTTGCTCCGCTCTTGGCGTAATCTCTTTAGGAGGATTCTGGTAATTATACTGCAAGTTCTGCTAGCAGCCCCCCCCCCCAACTTTTTTTTTTTTTCNNNCTGCCAGCCCCCCCCCCAACTTTTTTTTTTTTTCCTGACCACAGAACTGAAGTTAGGCAGGTACCCAAAGCGGATATATACCCTTCAAAGTCTGGCTGAGAAAGTTAGAAAAACAAGATTTTTTTTGGTAGTTCCTGATGGTGGGCACGTGCCCTGCCATCAATACAACTATTTTGTTTTGCCTTCACATGCTGGGTGGATCCAATTAATCATAGCTTATTTGATTTGTGGTTTATCATCACAACAGCGTGCTGAATGGACGTGGATATTACTTTCACCAGTGTATGAAATCGAGATTCAGATTCTCTTCTCAATCGTTATTTAGGGGAGGTTGCCAGCTTTGGAATTCTTGTGGACCCTTGAAACAGGTTCCTAAAGGTGGTCATGTTAATAATTTGCAACATGTGGCACTTGAAAGGTTTATGGTTTTCATGGAAGTCTTCAGGATGGGGAAAATGACAACCAGTATGTTATGGTACCATCATACAAATGATGCATATTGTATCAGATGTCACTGTTCTGCAATGAATCGTATATGTAATAGTGATAATGTGCTTCCTTTTTACAGGTAGTCCCCGACTTATGACCAAAATTGAACCCAAAATTTCTGTTGCTAAGTGAGATATTTGTTAAGTGAGTTTTACCCCATTTTACGACCTTTCTTGCCACAATTGTTAAGTGANTCACTGCAGTTGTTAAATTAGTAACATAATGATTAAGTGAATCTGGGTTTCCCATTGACTTTGCTTGACAGAAAGTCACTAAAGGTGACCCCAAGACACTGCAACTGTCATAAATATGAGTCAGTTGCCAAAAGCACCTGAATTTTGATAATGTGACCTTGGGAGTGGCGCAATGGTTGTAAGTGTGAAAAACGGTCATAAGTCACTTTTTTCAGCGCTGTTGTAACTTTGAACAAATTGTTGTAAGTTGGGGACTACCTATAGTCATTTTAAAAGTTGTTTCTCTACCAGTACATTGCATGTCCTTTGGGAAAGAAGATAATCTTGCAAATGAGTCACACTGGAGAAGCAAGAGGTCAAAGAACGGTGCTTTAAAATTTAAATTAAATTAGATGGTTTTCTGGGTTGGTTCATCATCATTTCTCCATGGGCAAAGTTTGGATGCTGCCAGGGTTGTTCAAACAGGAAAAGCAAGGGATATTATGGCTACTGTGGGCTCTACAGGCTCACAGAGACTCAAGTTTTCCCTTACCTTAGGCCTATCATAGATGGGCTACAGAAATACCGACTACCACTATTTGACAACAAAAAATATAAAAAGAAATTGAATATTGCTGCCAACTAGATTGCTGCATAGCTGATGTAGTCCTACTTCTTTCTTTAACAAGAAACAAATTTAGTCATGCGGGGGACCAATAGGACCTTAGTAAAGGAGTAGCATAGCAAGAAGAAGGAAGGAATACTATAGTTATGCCATCTCTTTTTCCACTGCCAGCTGTTTTTTCAACAAGCAGATACCTTTCCATTATAATCTATTATTAAATCTTAAAATTAAATTGTTTTTGATAGTTATCTTTGTATCTTAGACTATTATCATGTTCCAACAGGAATCTGACTAAGTTGTAGACTGTGGTAGTAGCCAGTGCCTTAACTTTAAGTAGCTTCATTTTTCCAAATCAATAGATATTTAGGAGAAATGGTGCCATTATTAGTTTATTTATTTATTTGTTAAGTTTATTTCCCACCTATTTCGCAATGGGGCTACTCTAGATGACATAGAACAATAAAAAGGAAGAAATTAAAAGAGTGTGAACAGAAGTAAAATAATAGAACAATAAAATAAACAATGAAAATTATGATTACAAAAAGAAGAAGAATGGATACAGAGCAGAGAACAAGGGGCGAGGAGTTGGAGTCTGTTTATAATGGTAAAAGCAATGGTACTATTAAAATTTTATTTCATTCTTCCTGGAAAGAGCTTTCCTGCACTTTATATTCTCTAACAGCGTATAATAAATTAGATTGAGAAAAAATTGTAATAAATAAGATGGTTGGATTGTATAAGTGGAATAAATGAGGATCAAATTTCAAAACAAATATAGAACAGATTCAGAGGAAAGAGAAGACTATGAAATTTGTAGTTGGAGTTGATGAGATTTTCAAAACAAGCGAGAAATATGAAGAACAACAGGGAAAGTATGAATTGGAAGCAAAAGTGTTTGTATGTATAGCAGTTTCCCTGACCTCTCTGGTGGGGGGCGGGAGAGGGGATTGTCCCACGCAAGTGGCGGGCAAGTGCATGTGCATGTGCATCCCCATTTATGCAAGCAGCAGGCATGTGGGCCACCGCAAATGAAGCATGAGCGCATCTGCTCACCCACTGAATTGCGTGTGGGGATGTGTGCATGCGTGTCCACCACTTCCACAGCCCCATTCTGAATGGCTCAAGGACCAATAGTGGACCGCGGCCTGGGGGTTAGGGATCCCTGATGTATAGAAAGATAGGAAAAAGTATAGTGAATGGGTATGGATGTAAACTGCTTCTACCTTTTCCTTTCACCATTTTTAATCTCTTAATTTCTTCGGTTTACTACTGTATTTCTTACTCCTTTTCTGCACTCTGCATAATATATCACTTACCCTAATATGGAACATTGTTCAAAAGATCAATACAATGTGCATAGTTGAAGAAGATGCAGTAGAACATTTTGTAGGTCTAATGAAATTCCTTCATGAGAGTCCTGTTGATTAATGCTGTTATATATTTCAGATAAAAACAAAGCCATGGAAAATAGAAGTTGAGGAAGCAAAAAACACTGAACACTTTGTGTACCCTGTGTGTGCTCATCTTTACTCAGATTAATTTGTGAATGAAAACTAAGCAGAATGTTATACCCAAAGATGCTCAGATGTTATCACAATCTAATATTCCTGACTTATAGTCTCCATGATTGAAATTGTGTTCTCTGTAATATAGTCAGCCAATAGACATAAGGAAATCAATAGGAGTTGTAAATAGAAACTACAGCTACAGTCAGGATCTATAGTCCAATGCTTGTTTGCAAAGCAAGAAATTATTTCCCTCTACATTCAGGGAAGTCAATATATTTTCTTGAGTTTGGCTTTTCTACTTGTTATGGGAAAGACATTTATAACATAACATACAGTAATAAAAAAACAAGAGCCATTGGTGTAGTGTTTGAGGCATAAGGCTAGAAACCGGGAGACTGTGAGTTGTAGTCCTGCCTTGGGCACAAAGCCAGCTGATTAACCTTGGGCCAGTCACTTTCTCTCAGCCCTAGGAACCAAGCAATGGCAAATCATTTCTGAAAAACCTTGCAAGAAGACTGCAGGGACTTGTCCCAGCACTCTCCTAGAATCAGGCATGATTGAATGAAAAAAATAAAATAACACTATTTTACATAGTGTCATAGGTTGTATCTTTTTCTCTTGGGACAATTATATTTCAGTAACAGTTATTTTAATTATGGAGGAAGGGTTTTAATCTTGCATTTAAAGGGAAACTATTAAACTTATCCTTTATTTTTACCACTAAAGGTATTTTATTATCATTTTGTTTTTATTGTGACTGAAATTTTGCAGTTTTATTCCAGTTTACATCAGAGCAATATGTTCAATTATTTATATTAACATGTTATAAATACTTTTGTTAATAGATCATTAATGTTTTAATTTGTAGTTTTAGAATATTAATAGATCTTAATAATAGGCACAGATCCTTCTGGAACTAAGTAAAAGAAAGGGTTTTCATTATTTTGATTTTATTTTTGCAAGATTGAAGAAGCAAGTTAGAAGTTTCTTTATAAGTGAACAATGAATTAAGATTTAGTTAAAAAAAAGAGATAAAACAGCACTTGATTTTTGTACCTTCCTTAATCTTTCTTTAATAATTTACCCCTTTTTATGTCCCAGGCAGTGAAGTATATTAGGAATTTGCTAAATAATCACCTAAAGTGGAGAAAAGGACAAGAAGACAGTATTTCAGTTAATTGTTGAAAGTAGTAACTAGATGACACTAGATTAGACTTAAATTCCTCTTTACCAATGGTTACAGTGGCAGTGAATTATTAAACTGAAGACAAGCAGGTATGGGATATTTGTGAAGTCTTTGACTGACTTACTTTGATACCTCATTGAACTCAATTGTCCATCTTTCTGAAGGGATTGCAATGTTAACCTAGGGCAGATAAGTGATCGAGTTAGTGCTTCAACTGCATTAATGAAAAAAATGGTCCTGTTGTTTTATATTGAGCTAACTGGAAATCTGAGACACAAAATTTCACTTTAATCCAAATTTATCTTTCACGGTTTCTACCTAAAATTGGAAACAGTCATTTAAAGGGAGAAGGTAAATGAGAATGCTGGTTAAAGTTTATTTTCCTCCCTGCCCCTTTCTGGCTTCTTAGGCTGATATTGTATTGTTCTAAGAGATTTGTTACTGCATAGTATCTCTTTTCTTTGTGTAAGATAGGTCTAAACGTGCTAGCCTTTATCTTAGTTTTTTTTTTTTAATACCTTAGTGCTGACTACTGCAGAATTCTCTCAGATGCAGTAGACTGAGGAAGAGTTTTCAGAATTTGACCCTGACTGATTTTGTTACCTCAGTTGACAGCTTCATGGAAGATTAACCAAAAGACCGTTTTAGAAGTTTGATTTTTTTTATTTTTTTTTTAAATCAAGTTTTAAAATGTTACATACTGTACAATTCTCATTCTCAGAACACAGTCTGGGGAAACAATCTCCAAAGCAGATATAACAGTGGTCCAGCTTTGAATTTTGTGAAGAAATGAAGACGAATGAATATAGGTGACCCAGAATAATAATGTAGGATCCAATCTGGGTTGGTTACCAGGACCAGAGGTATAGTCTTCCGAGTTTTGGGACTCGTGCTGAAGTCCATCCTCAGGGAACTTCTCTCTCACCAGAATTGAGAGAGAGAATTGAGATAGAATTTCTCTCTCACTAAAATTGGTGAAGAAAGCCTACTGTCAGTTTCATAATCAAATGAAGGTAGATGATTGGAGAAAAATACTCAGCAACATTTCCCCCCCCCCCCCCCCCTNAAAAAACCTCACCAACATTCCCCCCCCCCCCCGTCATTAGAGTCATGAGTTTATCAATTTAAGGTTTCAATATGATTAACAGCTGATGATGACCCAAGCTATTTCAGTTAACTCTCAAGTGAGTGTTTTTCTGAACAATATTGGAATATTCAAAGTAAACAATGTATAGGTTGTGTTCCAGAGTCATGTGATCATATTTTGCGAACTTTGGACAAGCAAAGTCAATGTGGAAACTAGATCCACCTAGCAACCAGGATACTAACTTATCAACTACAGTGATTCACTTAACAACTGCGGCAAGAAAAGTTGTAAAGTGGGGCAAAACACACGTAACAAATGTCTTACTTAACAACAGNTCATAAGTTGAGGACTACCTGTATATACAAGGTTATAACATTAATTAGTTATAAAATGAATTAATGTAGACTTATGTTACACCATGTGCACTTTGAAACCTATTTGAATACAAACGGTGGTTTTCTACTTCTAAATAGAAACTTAGAAAGTTTAAATATTATTTTTCTATTTTGAAAACTTAATAGCTCTTTTTATTTATTTACTTTTAATATGTTTCCCCTGTGGATAAATAATTAAGGTTATGTATTGGGAGATAATAATATCAAAATCTTTTCAGTCCATTTTAAAAGTATTTTCAGCCAAATACTTTTTATAACCTAAACATTCCCTTTTATATTCCAGTGATGTCAAAAATTGATACTTTACATATCAAAGCAAGCAGGTTGCCTGCCTACTTGCTTTTCTCTTTTCTTACCTACAAGTGTTTTCTACCATTTCTTTGAAAAAGGAATCCAAGTATCATATTAAACAATGCATAATAAGAAATGTACAATTATACAGTGGTCAGTAGAGGGGGGCATGCATAAGTGCGCTAACGTGCCTATTGTCCCTGTCATTGTATTTTTATTCTCTTGTTCTCGTTTTTGTTTGACAAATTCCAATAAATAAATATGCAACATGAATAGTTGATCATCGAACTGGAAGCATGATAATATTAACTATGCTCACATATTTCTGAGATAATCCAGAATCACTCTTTTGTTTTAGTTTTGCTATCCTTAAAATGAATTAGACACTAAAAGACCAGTATTCTTCTGTATTCTTAAAGATGACACATAAGTATTAGGGCAAGTCTTCTACAATACTATCAAAGTATTCGGAAAGCCATTTTTAATTAATTAAGGTACACCTTTATTTGTACAAGTGCAGACAAGTCAAACTGTAAAGTCATTTTACTTGAATGAAAGTAATTTTCATAAATATATGTTGAAAGTCTTAGGGACAAATAGATACGACACTAAGAGAACAACCACATCTATTGTAGGAAAACTCTAATGCTTGGAGGGCACCCAAATCTGAAGATCTGACGTCTCAAACAATGCAGAATGGAAATAAGGAAAGAGAGTAATTGCAGTTACTGCTTCTTTCTGGATTTTCATTCATGTGTTTTTTAAGAAAAATAAATTCCCTTTTAACCATTTCAGTGGGGTGGTGTTGCTCTACATGTGCTCCAGCACCACCTAGTTGTAGGGCATGTTTGAAGGCAGAAGATGAAAATTTCCATCACTTAAACAAATTCATAGGCAATATTTATCAACAACAACTTTTTCTGTGGAGGGACCAACCTAAAAATGATGTGTAATATCTATAAAGTCTTAAGTATAAGGGATATAATAATCTATAGTCTTAATTAGTTTGCTAATTAAGTAAACCAGTAGGAACAAGGATGAAAGACTGTTTACCTCTTCCTAAAAAAATGTGAGTTGAAGTTTTTACTTCAATGTGATGATTCATGCAGTTGCTTACAGTTAAATGTATTTGTCACTCTGCTATGATGTTAAATTAATTTAGTGATTTAGCAGATTACTTGTGAATGTGGGTGCATATTTTCATTAATATTATACATTAATCTGTGTAAGCCAATTCTTCAAGCATCTTTTTTACAACGTGGTGAAACACAATTCTTCAAGCATCTTTTTTACAACCTGGTGGAACATAATAGCTTTTTAAACTATTGCATTCAGCAGTGGAAATAACTATGTAGTTGTTGAAGCATTACTGGCAGGAATTCTAATATTTTAAATACAGTTGTATTTCCTATAAGTTATTCAGATTTTGCATTTGACTTTGTTTTCCATTTTCAGGTTAGCAACAGGGTGCCTTTTTATTACATATCTCTTTCCATAGTGAGATAGATAGATTGATCTGTTCGTATGTACAAAAGCATCAGTAACATTCTTTTCATTATTATGTTCTGAGATGATTGATCAGAACTTTTAGATGAATATGGATTGAACACAGTCATATTTGCTTTGGAGATGAAAGCCCTCATTCTGGTTTCTCTTAAGGCTTTTTTTTTTACAGAAAACAAAAGTATTGACAATATTCAATACTCAAATGCACTGTTCCTTTTATAAAAAAATTATTTGAACCAGAATAAAGTCCATCCTCCTTGGATCTTAAAAGATAATCAAAATGGATAGATTCATTTTCACATTCCATTAACAATTTACCAAGATTGCTTAATCCTTTTTAGGAAATATTCTTGATTTGCTTGAGGAATTGGGGCAAAGACAAGATTATATTTCAGAATAACCATTTTGTAATAAAATGGTGAATAGATAAGCTTTGGACAAATGCTCCTGCTGCCAACTGTACTTTGCATCTGTGGCTGATGTCTTGGGTTTTAAAGAATACTCCAAGGAGGTAGTGAAGATTGTAATCTTTTTAATTGACAGCTAGTAAAACAAGCCATTTCCAGCTTTCTCTATTATTCTAGAATGTTTTACTTTGAATTGAGGACAGAGGAAGAGCTGTAAGCACAAAGTAGGTTGATAATACGAGAGTGTGATATTCATTCATTCACTAAATTTATATGCTGCCCATCTTACTATCAAGTGACTCTGGGTGACTTACAATATCAAGTTTGGTAATAGGATTGTTAAAGTACAAGCATTGGACATTGTAGCTGCTCCTAAACTGGTTGAACAGGAGTTTCACCTGGTAACTTCTTTGGAGTCTTTTGCTATCTGTAGTCTGGATCTCTACATTTCTGTTGGTGAAAGTGTCCAGGGAGGTGACTGTAGAGACTAAGGAAGATGACTTTGATATAAAGACAAGTAGTCCTTGACTTACCACAACAGAACACAACATTTCTGTTGCTAAGCAAGATCATTGTTAAATGAATTTTGCTCCATTTTACACCCTTTCTTTCCACAGATGTTAAGTGAATCACTATGGTTGTTAAGTTAGCAACACGTTTGTCAAGTGAATCTGGTTTCCCCATTGGTTTTGTTTGTCAAAAGGTTGTAAAAGATGATCACATGACCCCATGACACTGTCATAAATATGAGTAATCTGAATTTTGATCATGTGACCATGAGAATGCTGCAGTGGTCGTAAGTGTGAAAAATAGCCATAAGTCACCTTTTCAGTGCCTTTGTAACTTTGAACTGTCACTAAATGAACTGTTGTAAGTCGAGAACTATATGTATGCAAGAACTGTTATCTAGGCAAAGGGGGCTGAAACATTCTTCAAGTCCTGGGAAGCAAAATAATGTTTGAAAGTACCTGCCTGATTCACTGGAGTATAAGAAAGGTTGGTGGGAGACCTACAGCATAATCAGATTTGCACAATTCTGTTATTATAGCTAATTTCAATAAAGGTGTAGTTTGAAGTCTTCTTGTGGAATTGATTTCCTGGTCTGGTCTATCTAATGGGGCTGACTGTGATAAGCAATTGTGTCAGTCTTGCAATGAGTGTTGATTGATGGAGAATGCTATCTGCCTTTTGGGGTAAACAGTACAGAAAAGGTGGGGACTATGCTTCTGTTATTTCTGGAAGACACAAATTAATTTGGTATAAAACATATAGTCAGTAGTTTGTAGACAGAAGCCAACTTCATGCCAAATAATTTTTATTTTTTACCAAACAAAACTAGTGAAAATTAGTAACTGCACTGATAATACATTTACTAGCAAAACAATACGTGCATGTAATAAAAAATATTTGACTAATTTTTGAATCCCTCCTCCTAGTCTTATGAGAAGAGGACAAAGAGAGTACAGGAGTCTGGAGGGAGTCTAGGTTTCTGTCTCCTATGATAAATCATGTTTTACCACCTTGACCACAGTTAGTAAATGTCCTTTGCAATTTCTTTATCATTGATTTATTACCATCAGTGAACCAGGTGGATTCATAGAATTAGAGGATAGGTAAAACAGCTAAGTGAACTTAGTTGTCACTCTAATTTATGGTTGGTTTATAAGCTAGCAAAACAGTAGTTAAAGAAAACAGTTGTGGCTTGCCCTGTCAGTTGCTGGTTCATCTACAGTACATCTTTGCTTTTAGCTGCTTGTGCCATTCATTGCTATGCTCAGGATAGACCTGCACATTTGAAGGTTTCAGAGCTGCCTTGAATTCCTTGGCTGCAGCCCTTAGAGACCACCAAGTGGAATGACTATATTCTAATATTTATTGTGACTAAATCCCCCCCATATAGTAATAAAAATATAATTAAAATGAAATTAATTACAGTTCTATCTATATTTTCTCCACGTGTCCGGCTCTGGATATTTAAACATGGCACAGAAATTTTTGAGCTGTAATTGACAGGCTGATTTCAGCAATGTTGTTATTACAGTAAATCTGAAATTCTATTTCTGTCAGTGTTTGTGAAATTCAGCCTTTCAATCTCTACATTGTTTGGGTATGTAGTATTTATTTTTATTACAGAATATAGCCAGTAAAATAAGAGGTGCATCAGTTTGCCTGTCATGTCCTGTACAAGAATTTGAGTGGGAGCTTAGAAATATTTTGAATGAGTATAGAAACTGAAAACCTGATTGTGAAGAGCCTTGGTGGTGCAGGCTGTNAAGGTTGACTCAGCCTTCCAACCTCTCGAGGTAGGTAAATTGAGGACCCAAGATTGTTGGGGGGCAATAAGCTGACTTCGTAAAAGTGCAGCTTGGGGGGGCAAAAGCCCTAGTAATAAGCAGGCATATACAATAAGAATGGCTATTGCCAAGCGCATGGGATGTGCTCCAAAGACTGTAAGCCGCCCTGAGTCTCCGGAGAAGGGCGGCATATGAATGCGAATTAAAAAAAAAAAGTATGATCCAAATTTTCCAAATGTGTTTTTTCACCTGTTTTGACAATTGTAGAAAATTCATTGTTGAATTAGAATAGTAAACATTTGAGGGCAGGAAAGAAAGGAGAATCAGTTCTCAGAAAATAGTGTGTAAGTTTTTATTCTTTTTGTCCTTCCTGTTGCAAAAGCTTAATCAAGTATGAAATGAGTGAATCAGTGTGTAGAATGGGAAAAGTGTGGTATTTATATTTGTAAATTTTCTTTGGGGAATCTTGGAGCACATCACAGTAAATGAATACAATGAATTAATTTCATTTATTGAATGCTGACTCTCAAATATGATAGCAAATTAACTTTAAATGATTGTTCACCATCATTTAAAAACAATCTCCAAACTGTATTATTATAGAAGTAGTTCTATTGGATTTCTGTTTTAAGGGATACCTTTCTATTTTAGCATACTTGGTTATCTCAAATCTCTTCTGCAGCTGCACAGAAAAAAGACAATGAAAGTTTGCAGATCCTTTTTCAGAATGCTGCTTTGCAATTAACGTGAAGAGTGGGAGGGAAAACATCTGAAGAACTACTAAAAAGATAAGGGAAGATCTTGTCACTTAACTTATCTTCTAGGGGAATATATATGGCACCAGTAAGTGATTGATAAAGTCAGTATGAGAGTAGGTTTGGTCTTAGTGGCTGACCTGTTTGATGGAAAAGGTATGGGCCTCTAAAAAATCCTATCATTATCATTTAGTGAAGGTGTGATTAGATAATTTCTAGTTAGTATACAGAGTATAATCAAGATTCAGAATGATTTTTGCAAATACAGAGTTTGAAGATTTTGGATCTGTGATAAATTAGATTGTAATATTGCCCTCCCCCCCACTTTTTTATATTTACAAAACATGTTTACTTGAAGCAAGTAGAGTTCAGGTTCTCAGTTTAGACTGGTGGTATTAACCTTCAAAATAAAAGACACAGAGAAGGAGCTTGAATCATTTCGAACTGCTGTAATACTAAAAGGATACAAGAGTTTATTATTACCCACTGGGCTTTTGCATTGTTGTCCTACAACTGGACCATCATATCAAAATGTCTCAAAAAATACATAGTAATGCAAGGCTAAACAATTATGAAGATCCATAAAAAGAGCTGTAGTTCATGAGCTGTTGACCTTGGTCTCCTGATTATGAACCCAAAGTACCTGCTGAACACCAAGACCAATAGCTCCTTTGCTCTACTGCTAGGGAGAAGCAATGACTGTTGCATCACAGCACAACCAGTCAAAGTAAAGTGTAATATCCTTGGTGATTCAACTGAACCCATTTTACTAGCCAAAAATGCAAAGTTGCATCCTCACCTCACTATTATTTAATTTATACATTAACAATATTGTTGAGATGATCCATCCTCCCTTTCTTGCCCACCTCCCTTTCTTTAATCTCTTATGCTAATGATGCAGCCATACTGTCTGTAACCCAAGTAGGACTCTAAAGATGCCTTCAAACTCCATCTCTTTACTGCTTCAGAGAACCCCTTGAAATAGATTACATCCTTTCCTTATTTAGGTACTGCAGTCCATTCCTTAAAATGGTAGGCAAGCATATAACTGAGAGACTCTGCAAAGATCATTGATTGCTGCAGTCTCATTTAGATGAAGTTCTCTCTATAGTGTTCTGTACCTAGCACATTTCCCCCCATTTTTGCCCCTTCACAGGGCTGAGAGATTGCTTAAATAAACTATCTCTTCCTGAGCTGCTTTTCTCCACAGCACTTCAGTAGTATCAATGGCAAGTTAACAACTTAAGCTCTGTGACCCTAGTTGATTAGAATCATCTGGCCACCTTGTCCTGCTGCCTGAAACTGACCAGATCTTTATCAGTTCCATACTGAAAGCTTTTATGGTTAATTATTGTTTTATTGTTAAGCACATAAAATTTGGTTGTAAATATGTATGATGGTCAGAAAATGAAGGTTTTTTTAAAAAAATATTACTGTCATAACAGTCACTAAACAAGGAGTGGCTGTACTTCAAAACAAAAGTACTGGGACTCCCTAGGAAACAATTTAAACCCTCACCTAGATGGACAATCAATGGCAAATCACTGAACAGATAAATTATTTTACAATATATAGGTCTCTATTTTCAATTTTCAATTTTCTGGTCTCCTCAAACAAGGTAATTTCTGGTAAAAGCCCCTCCAAAGCACTCCTTTAATTGTTAAATTTGCAAGTCAATTGGTAGCCTTTATATCCCAGCAACAATTAAACTATTTAAAGCCAGAGGTTTTGGTTTGATGCTATATGGTAATCAGTTATGAATTAATAAGGAGGCTTCTGTCAGGTGCAAGAAGTCGGGAGCCAGGACAAAGTTCAAAAGTACTACAAGTTTATTTCATACTACCTGTACAGAAGAATCTGAACTACTAAAGCGAATTGGTGCCATATTTGTCAACTGACTTCAAGACGGTTGGACTTAAGTCTTTTAGAGACTCCAAATTGATGATGTGTTTTGACCCCAGTGTTGGGCTCAGCTTGGTCATCTCCTACATCTCCTAGTTTAGAAGCAGGGTAATCAAAACACTTGAAAATTTTACTATGAGTTCCTTATTCAACTTCCAATGTTCTAACATGATGGGTAGAATTAAACTACATTTCCCTTGAGGCCTGATTCAAGCTTTGTCATCTTAGAGCTGACTAGACAAGTCTATTGTGGAACTTCCTTAGTTCATGTCACCTTGCTGGATAGGTTGTCTTCTATCCTAAGAAGACAATTCAGTGTTGATTTGGCATATTGTGGTCTTGCCCTTGAACACTATTTGAGGCTTGCTAAAACTCTGGTCAAACTAAAGCAAAGGATTTGGGATCTTGATATTTAAAATGACAAAGTCTCCCATCTTTTTAATAACAATTATTCCTCCCTCCTCCAATATATTCTGTATATTGTTTCTTTAATATCGTATATGTTCTTTATAGAAGACTACATAATGGCTCTAATGGGGGCCAGGTTTGGCATCGTAGTTAAGACTAGAAACTGGGAGATGCTGAGTTCTAGCCACGAAAGCCAGATGGGTGACTTTGGACCGGTCTCTCTCAGCCCAACCCACCTCACAAGGTTGGTGTTATGAGGAAAATAGGAGAAGAAAGGAGTATGAGATATGTTTGCTGCCTTGAGTTGTTTATAAAAATAATAAAGTGGGATATAAATAAAAAATAAAAATATATCAGGGCACCCACTGGTAGGTATACTGTATAAGCTTCCAAATGAAAGCCAAACTTCTTTCTTTTCAGATTCAGAGTAGAACCTGTCTCACAAATGCTATTAAAATGTCCATTGTACACACTCAAATGGTGATCAACCTTATTACTGCCAATAAGAATTGCAAAATTCTTATCAATAGCTATAGTTGTTAGAAGGTGTCTGGTTCCTGTTTCATAGTATTAACCATTAGCTCTTAATTGCTTTAGGATTTTCCTGCAATTTTTAAAATTTCTTTTCATAGCCATCACATTGTATGCTAGTCATTTGTTGTGTTTTATCTTGGACCTAAAGAAATGTTGATTGATTGGTGGAAATGGATGCATTCAACTCCTCCAAGGCAAAAGGAATCATTTCCATTCCTAGACATGCCTCCCTTGTCCACTAAATAGTTTTACTAATCTGATGGTGGACACATTTCTATGCAGGCCTGTACATTGAAAATAGATTTTTAAAAAATGGCCTTCAGATTGCAAAAAAGTTACCTATTGCTGTCTTAACAGATATTTGTATAGAACAGGTATCAAGCTTGTGTCATCACAGCATTGTCACGTGACGTATCACAACTTTCCCCCCTTCACTAAACTGGGCATGGCCGTGGCCAACACATGATGCATCCGGCCCGCGGGCTATTAGTTTGACAGCCCTGGCATAGAAGATCCAAGTACATAAACAATATAGAAAAATCAGAAATATAAGAAAACATGTACACTGAACCTCACAACAATGAGGTATAATTCTCTTAATATGATAATTCACTGTAATATTGTGAAGAGTAAGTGAAAAATTCTAAACTGCCATGTCTCTTTATACCCATAGCTTTAATCATAGCTTTATATAAAAATAAATATGGGGTTATTGCATATTTAGCAATGTTGTAAATAACATTTCCTAGCTATTAATTTTCCTCCCTCCCTCCCTCCCTCCCTCCCTTTTCTTTTTTCTTTTCTTTTCTTTCTCCTAATCCAAAGACTTCAGTAGGCAAAACAATCGAGACAGAAAGAAAAAATTTCTAGCTTTGCATTCTATGTTTGTTACTTTTGTTTCCAGAGAACCCTGATGGATTGATGAAGTTTTCCCAAGGTTAAACAATTATCCTTAATGCTTTATTGCACTCTTCTCCATTTCTTGTGTTCTTGAAATGCATTGGATCACAATTCATTACTTCTGGTTGGCTGGAAGGATGAAAGTTCAGTAGGGCTGGAAAGCCCCAGGCATTGGATAAGGCTGCCTTATTGCATCAATCTTTTCTATACCTTGGCTTAATAATAGCCTTGAAATATGCCCTAGGAAAGAGTGATTTAGTTTTTCTTCCAACATACTTTCTCCACAAGAAGTAAGATTCATGGGTACATTATTGGGTAGAGTATTACTATTTTGTAAAATTGTACGTTTAACTCTGTTTAATGTAGAGAGTGACCATCCTAAGTTTAAACCACAACCAATGTTAGAGTCTAAAAGTAGTAATACTTAACTGAATAAGAGTTATTTGAACTTACAGTCATTGGGCAATTTAAGTTATTTAGGATATTTAAGCTAAGGAAATTTAAGAGCTGTTGCCTTAGATTGTAGGAGTGTAGTACTGTAGGTAGTATAACTAGAACAAAAAACCTTGGAGTGAGTGATCTTTGGTGCTGGGCCCCAGCAGATTAGAGGGTCAATAGATGGCTATAGTTCTTGGAAAAATAATAGAGTGTATTTTTGGAGGAGAGAGTTCAATTGCAGAGAGTTTAAACTTTGAAATCTCTGTAGATTATGGTGGAATATCCAGGACAGCCATAAAAATGGTTATTCAAAGTGGCAGGCGCAACTGGGAGATCAAAACCCCACCCCTTTTGTATTATGTAACAAATATTGCACTGACAAGAAAAAAGAAGCAAGGCTTTGATTGCCCAGCTCTGCTTGCCGGGGTGGGCATGGCCAGAGTGGGCGTGGCCAGCTCAACATCACTCATGTCAGGAACACCTGTTATGGCCCATGCGCTCTACCAGCAAAAATGGGCTCCCAGACTCCGTTTCGGCTGTGACGGCCTCCTGCAACCATCTGCCAGTGAANGCTCCGTTTTCACTGGCAGAGGCACTGTGGCCTGATCCTTTGCTGTTTCCAGGGTGGCCCCGCGGGCCAGANCTAAGCACCCCATGGGCCAGATCTGGCCTCTGGGCCTTGAGTTTGACACCTTTATTGTAGATTATCTTTCTGGTGTTTGCCACTGTGTGCCACGTATTCTAAACCTCTACACATTCTAGAATGTACAGTATTTTGGAGAACAACAGAACCAGGCCTAGAACATAGTTCTATCTAGATGCATACTTGAATGCACAAAGGTTTAGAATTCTTTATGTATAGGATTGAGCCCCAAATGTCTACTATTACTGTCTACTATTGACCTCATCCCTTTCCTAANNNGTCTGTAGGGGGCGTGCATAAGTGCACTAATGTGCCTACTGTCCCTGTCCTATTGTNATAAATAAATAAAAATAAATAAATAAAATGCTATAACTGCTGTTTGTATTCAAATATTCTTCCCTCAGTCCTCCCCATCCTTTTCATAACATCTATTCTCATTCTCACTTTAACTTGATTACAGCTCATCTCATGATTCAAAAACATAATGAGACAGACATGGATTTTATAAAGTGAGCTGGTTGGATATGTGACAGTGAGGGAATAGAAAGAAAAATGGTGAGTGGGTTTTTATAGTATATAATTGCAAGTGCTGAAACATTCCGGCAAACATCTGAACAGAGCTTATATTGTTCAACTATTGAAGAACAAAAACTGGGAAAAACATCTCTTCACTGCCATCTAGGGGTTGTCCATTTTTTTGCAACCCAAATTTGACAGCCCTGAAAAAGAAGCCTTCCACCTTTTTGACAAAAATGCCTGAATTCTCCTCTCCAGTAGAACACTGCTTATTTTTAAACCCATCTAAGTAAAAACATATATCGCCTGCTGCATTGTTTATTTAAAATTTACCAGTAATTTCCTCCAGCAACTCTGCTCACACAATTGTTTGCATGAAGGAACCACTGAGACTTATCAGTATCTGTCAAAATAAATCAGAATTTCCAGCAAAACTAGTAATACCATTAGTATGCCATTTCTTGGCTCTCTTCAGCTGATTGTAGGACTTCCTTGCCAGCTTTTTTTTTAAAGAGCTGAGTAAAAATGAAACATTTCCTGTAAAATAATATGAGTAGTAATCAGTCTTCCACTGAGCCCGGTTTTCTTTTGAATGCTAACGTCGTTCATTCGCTCTGGCAAGCCAGCAATTCGTCCTGCTGTTCTTTGAAGGGCTCCTAGAATTATGTGGGTTTTAAAAGGCCCGAACAATGCATTGGATTGCTACTTAAATGTAGCTAAAACAAAAAGGTAATACTTAATACTTCCTTCAGCATGAGGTCAAGAAGATCAAAGGGAAGAAAAAGGCAGCAGGCCCTCGGGGACCTATACCACATTAATTAAAATCCCCAGTGGAATGATCCAAGCAAGCAAAAACATTGTTAAAAACACCCCCCCCTCGCCCCCAGACTCCTACGAATGGCTCTGATAATCAACAAGGGTAGAGAAGGAGGTTCACATACCAAGTGGATTTGCCTAAATTGGCATTCCATTTCACAGCTTAGATGAGAACAAATATCAGACCACAGCCTTGGATTGGATAGATCTATTTACCTTTGTGTTATAGTCTGTCCCATTCCAAAAGCTGAAGGCAGAGAATATAAGCTAGAAAAAAAGTCCAATGAAAATTGTATTCTGAAAAGAGACAGATAAATAATTGCAATATATAACCTTGGAGTGAAGTTGAGAATACCTTTTAAACAGTAATGATTTGGCCTCTTGTCCATTCTGCTACACTCCCCTGGAGAACAAAATAAAAGTGAAAAACAAAACATTTTCTACAGCTTCAGTGATTGCTAGATGCCATGATGATGAGAAGTATAGGGCTATGATGTGAGTTTGTGAATGGAGCCTCAGTTGTAAAGCTAATAATTTCTATTACAATCTAAGAAAAGAAGGCCATTTCTCCTTTAGCATGCTTTACAGCTCATGTAACTCAGTAAAAAACATTATAGCATGCAATGTTTCTTTTGTGGGATTGCTTTGGGGGATCTTTATATCATTTTACCAACTTTGGTTCTTTTTCAAACTGCAGATACAGTACTTTTATTTGGCTACTTAAGCAGCTGCACTTTAAAAATATGAAAAAAAATCACACTGTATCAGTTAAAAAGCTGCAATGGACTTTTTATCTGCTTGTTTTTTGATATGAACTCTATATTATTATATATCTTGTGATTATGGGGAAATAGTTTGTTTTCTGTTCCTCCCCTGAGATTTAGGTAGATGGTCAGATCTCTTGTATTTTGACAAAAGTCTGATCCAAGAAATATCCCTGTGTAAGGTTCACTATTAAATGTATTACATATGTACAGTATACAATATAGATCTGCGTATGTTCAGTTCTGCATCATTACAGCAATTCTAGGAAATGTCTGTATATCAGACATGCATAGGTTCAGGTGGGTGTTCTTGTTTATAGTTAAAATATAAATGGACTTAGGGCTCATTGTGACCTTCCAGAGGTTGCTTCCAGCAATTCCCGTACTCCTGGTTAGTGATGAAGGGGGGAAATGCACAACTTCCCAACTTCTAATCCTTTTTACAACAATATCCTTCAATCTATTGAGAAATACCTAGTGTTGCATAAGCACAGAAGGACTTTCCAACCCTTGGGCTCCCCTAAATCACTTTAGGGTAGAGTTCTCTAAATTCTCTGGAACAGGTTTTGAATATCCAAATAACTTAAAATTCCCATGTTCCACTGATAGCTTTTCCAGGGGAGGGGTTAGTTGGTCTTTGTTTAGCATTCAAAAAGATCTTTTCCAGACTTATTTTTTTTCCTCCCCTTTGTGACTGGAAAGTATTGGCCTATTTTTTCTTTTGTATAAAATAATTTTAAGAGTATGACCAATGCACAATTCAATGAATTATAATAGATTTTCCTGAAGTGTAGTAGGCATTGATATAGTACTCAGGATATGACTTATAGAAAGATGGATCATTTTTAGTGTTAAAATAAAGATAAGTACTGGTCTGTTAAGATTGGTGTATCTGTGCCATTTTTTCACTATATATCAAATCATAGGAATGTACTTAAACAGAACTGTATAGTACATGAATATCCAAGTGCATCAGTTATTCCTATGCATGGTTAAGGAGTTACCATTAAGGTAATGAATGAACATAACGCTCATAGAGCTATTGCTCCTTAAATAACCAAAGAATTTGGTTTTCAAATATATAACAGAATTCAGTGAAAGGGCTGCAAATTCCAGCTTGTGTTTGTGCATTCCTTCCGCGCATGTTTCAAGGGAGGTGGTTGTGCTTTTAAAGGTGCTTGATAAGAGCCCTGCCCCACCAGTCCCAGATCTGCCCCACCAACCATCCTTATGCATTAGTTTCTAAGGTATTTAGGTGAACATGCTCCTGTACCACTCTGTACCACCATTTATCCAACTGAACTATCTGACCATTTGCAGGCTACATTATAAATCAGGGTGTCACTACCAGACAATCAGGTTTGAACATTTCTTGCATAAAGCGGTTTGGCTACAGAATATCCCAAGGGAAGATATCACTGAATTGTGTTTATGAGTTGCTGGTTTACCACTCAGGCTCCACTGACCTGCTGTTTCTGCCCATCTTTTTGTGTGATTGAGGAGTTAGTAACAGTCTCTTGTCTCATGTTGCTTGCTTTAGTTAAGAGAGGTAAAATACAATTGGTAATTAATTTCTGACGTTGGAATTATAAGGTATTAATTTGATAAACACAGAAGCTTTACCATCTTTTGAGTGTGTACTTCCAATCTCTGTAGTTTCTGAGGCAACATGAAAAAAACTTGGTTGAATGTATTTAATATTTATTCCACTACCCAAATTTTATCTGAAGGTCTTGGCATACTGTAAGAGTTATTCCCATAAAGATGCATGCCCCCTATAGTTCTTGGGGTGGGGAAAAAAGTTAATGCATCAATCATAGTCTCCTACTAAATCTCTTTATTAAATTGCTGTGTCATTTTATTAAATTTTCCAACTATATTATTCTCTGTGTTTCTATTGCTAAGGATGGAATTTTAATTAATTAATTAATATTTATTTATTTATTAAATTTATTATTGCCCATCTCATCTGAAAATGATCTTGGGTGGTTTACATACATTAAAACCAGTTAACATTGAGAAAGATAAAACATAGGGATAGTAATCATGATATTTGTAATACCATCAAGCATCCATATCTGCCTATTCCAGGTCCTTGAAAAGGATTTGACACATCCAGTCTGAACATCTGGCTGACTGCAATGAACCATAATAATGATAATTTTTGTGTCAGATGAATCAATCATTTTAAAACATGCTGTCAGATTGCTTCAGTTCTACTTGCATGAATGATATGAAGTTATTAATTAATAATCAACAAAAGGACAGATTCTTATAATTCTGCAAAACAAATATGGAGAAATTTGCATACCAAGAGCCAGCCAACACAACTCCTCCCTTTAATGCAAATAACTTAGCAAATGAGAGAGGATTCCCTTAACATGTCATTTTTAACTGAGGTCCTGAATTGTTGCAGTGTTAAAAGTTAATGAGCTGGGGAGGGGGTTGTCTTAAATCTTGGCTTTAATTAAACCACTCTAGATTCTTGCTCCTAAATAAAGTCTTAATTCAGGCTCAACCCTTGATGACTTTATGGACACGTCCATGTGGCTTTCTTAAGAATACAGAAGTAGCTTGGCATTATCTTCTGGGATTTGGTTATGTTTCATTTTACTTCTCATTGTAACCTATCCCAACTTAACCTATCCTCTTGGGCTTCCTGTTGGTTACTATCCAAATACTAGCTCAGTCTAATCCTACTTAGCTTTTTGAGATCAGTCAGGTTTGGAAAGCACTTTTCAACTAATTGGGGCACTGGGTTTGGACAATATATTAATCAACCCATTTCCTAATTCGTTTACTTGTCAATAAGACAAGCAAGTTAGGAATATATTGGTTGAGTGAACCAGAATAAAGTTTTGTATGCCCCTTACTATCTATTCTACATGGTCATTGGAAAGGGGAATTCTGAAGTAATAGCGTGATTTAACCAAGACTTTTTGACCATACTAACAACAAACAATGATTATTCCTTTAAAGGAGTGAAATATTTGTTGTTTATCTCTTCACTTTTTAAAGCTGCTCTTATTTGATCTATGTATGAGCTATACAAACCCAGATCAGAACAAACCATAAAATCATAAACAACATGTCATTGTTTGCATATCACATTAAATTATAGCTGCAATCAGCATACCAGTAGCAAACATAGTTTCACATTGGTCACTTCTCTGAAGCTAAAATTGTTATTCACTTACCCAATCTACAAATCGCTTTAAGGCCAAAACAGTCAAATCATATTCAACACTGAACAGAGTTCCATGCAATTTCTTTAAATGTTTACAGAAGATTCTAGAAACAGAAAGCTTTCCGTTTTATTCTTAGGTTAATTAAAGTCTTAACCTATTTATTATCTATTGACAGTGGCATCAGAAGGCAGAACACAGATGCCTATACTGTAAATTCATAAATTGTTGTTTTTGTGAATAGGTCAAAGTGTTTGCTTTATCATGATGTTTTCTTTTCTCTTTAACCCTCTGGGTCACACTTCAGAATTCTGAATAGGTACACCGTATTTTATGTAGAAGTTTATGTGTTATGTACCCATTCAAATGTGACTTAACAGTTACATTTTCTTCAGTTGCATTGACCTGTTGATATAAGAATTTGTGCCTATTTGTGATTAGAAAACAATACAGAATGTTGGTACTAATATTATCCATTTCACACTTAACAAAATAAAATAACAGCATGCATTTTATGGCTGGATTCTAGGATGTGAGCAAGGGCAATTTCGTTGTGGAAATGGGCGCTGCATTCCTGAGGACTGGAGATGTGATGGAGCAAGAGACTGTTCAGATGACACAGATGAAGCTGGCTGTCGTAAGTGGAATTAAGTTTATTTAATGCATGTGGTCTTTTCTAAACATCAGCATTAAGTATCATTTTCCTCATCCATTGCCAGTATGGCCAGGAAATGTCATAGAGATGAGACGTTCTGGACACTAAGTTAGGGAAAGGTGACCAAAACATAGCTGCGTATTAAGAAGGTTGAGATGCCTTCATGATAAACAGATCTTTTAATGGCTGTGAAGCATACTGATTAAACAACAACCAAGATACTGAAGAGTAGGATATGGGAATGTTTGTGTTTATGTCTGTGTGGTGGTGTTGGAGAGGTGGATAGACAAGTAAAATATTTGGTTGGAAACTGCACATAAACTTTTAGACTTTAGATCCAGTCTAACAGGACTGTTTTTTATCTGGTAGTGACATATGTTACTGGCTGGGATCACATACTGTTCATTTGCTGAATTAGTCACAATAACTAGTTTTAAGCATGGCAGTAAGGCAAAAAACAAACAAACCAATTATGGCTCAGTCAGACCTTTGAATCCAGCTGTCCGATATTCCTAACTTGCAGATTTCTTAATCATGTAGCAAAGTGCCTAGTATTTTAGAATTCATTAGATTAGAGTTTTAATGCTTCAAAAAAACATTTTGTTTGACTACAAGTCCTTTATTCATCTAACATTTAAACCAGAACATTCAAATACAATTTGCTTGTCCATTTTAGCACATCCAAGCTGTGAAGGAAACCAGTTTCAGTGTCACAGTGATGGAGAATGCATTCCTCAGGCATGGGTCTGTGATGATGAAGAAGACTGTGACGATGGCTCTGATGAACATCAGCAATGTCGTAAGTTATGACCTAGTAATGAGCCCCATAGATTACTGGAATGGCACATGTTTTGCTTGGAATCCCTGGCATTTCCAGAACAGAATTGGAAAAGTTTATTTCCTAAAATGGAAGAAAGCTGTTTCCATTCAGAATAGTTGTTCTGAAATTCATGGACCAATGGGTTGAGTTGATGTAAGGTTACTTCTAATGGATCCTCCTTAAGTGCATCCTTTCTTTTCAGATTTGAGTTCCTTTATCTTTAGATTTATTACACCATTGCCATCTAATAATGTGTCTTTGAATAGCATTAGCACTAGCACTTAGACTTATATACCACTTCACAGTGCTTTACAGAGTCAGCATATTGCCCCCCCAACAATCTGGGTCCTCATTTTACCGACCTCAGAAGGATTCCCCAGTAATTCAGTTGAATATTGTGAATTCTGATTGTTGGGGTAAATAAAGTTGAGGCTCACTTTGTTTGCATTAGGACAGATCAGTCTGCTTACATTTTTAAAACTTAAAAAAAAACTTTTTTAATGTCTTTTTTTTTACTTTTACATTTTTCTGTCCCATTTCTTTTTCAGCTAAAACTGCCGTTTTAAAATCTGTAAGAAAGAATGTGCTTAAGGGGATTTAAATTTAAGCATATTTATTTACCACATGTTTTTATTCCAGCTACACATTTCTAAACATATTTTACCCTAAAAAACACATTTGTACTCTGATATTTTTCTGCTGTGAATTCTACTGGAGAAATGCAAAATCTGAATGATAACTACATTGTGACCCAATAGATGTAGTCTAGCACTGAAATTCTCAAATGTTGAATTCTTCAAGCATCTTCAAGCATATTTCCAAAACTCAATATGCATTCATTACTGGAATTGGGACTTCCCAGAGGTTTAGGTCATATGAGATTTGTATACACCTCTGTAAACATTAGACTTCCTCACCTTTCAGATTTGTTTCAGACAGTGGGAACATTCCGGATTGGATTTGGATTTCCCCTTAGTTTTAGAATTTGACTAGGCTATAAATAGAATACTTTGGTTATGATAAAGTTCACCTTTCCCCCTTGCTCTGCAGTGTTTTCTAGTCTTGCTAATCTGGGCTATATTTTGTTCACTTTCTGGGAAATGGTTTCCCCAGTTGTAGTATAGATAATTTTTTGAACTATTGACCCAGGATAATGGCAAAGATTTTTATTATACTTCCATCCCAAAGATGTTTTTTTGTCCTCCTTACCTTTTCAATAAGAGCTATAAATGCTAGTAGTTACATATTATCTATTGGGGAGGCAGTAAAGGGCAAAATTCAGTGACATTCAGTGACATCCAAATTTCAACTGACTTCTGACCTTTGTGCACATTAACACAATTTCATTGTAAAGTGGATTCATCGTAAAGTCTTTCACCTGTTTTGAATCAACGGTGGGAAATCACGTGATTTGTTACCTTGGGATATTTGAATATATTCTTCAATATTATTCTTTGTTCAGTTAAAAATCACATGTATAATGTTGCCTCTCTCCACCTGTTTGTTGTGCATCTGTAACCATTAGTGTGTGTACCAAGATTTACATGTACAAAAAAAACCTTTATTTGTCTTTTGGTCACTAACAAAAAAAATCCAATGTATTGTGTGTGTATTTAATTAGAAGGAGAATCTATTTGCCTCCCTATTGGCCATACTATTGGCATCTATTATTGACATCTAGAAGGCAAGGATTTCCTATCTGGTATATAATGTAATAGTTGAAAAAGATAATACAGGCAAAGTAGTAGAAGAGCAATCCAGTGTATTAATGAATATATATATAGCAGAATATATTGATTTCTCAGCTAGTCTTGTGTCTTTCCTGCATGTAGATTCCTCACAGATCAAAATTTGATTGCTTCAAGTCTTGCACAAGTATAATAAAAGCTTCAAAGAATTTATAATCTAAACACAAACACTTAACATATAGCTGAGAGGCACAAACCAGGCTAAAAAGGGCAGTTAAAGATAGCTAAATTGCTGTAAGATTACATCTTCATTGGAGAATTCCTTCTTCACATCAGTGAGTGCAACATTCCACTGATAGATTTTTCCACTGATGGATGGTAAATTATGGCCACAGTGAGTTGCATATTATCTGGACTTAGTTCATGAAAAATAAATGATGAGAATATAGGGAGCACCCTAAAATTCTGAAATAGTAAAAGTAACCTACCTATATACTTATACAAAGTTGAATATACTCATTCGATTCTAAGTATTGGATCAGTTTCTTTTTAAAGGCTGAATAAGTCAGTTACGTTGTGGACTCGACCTAGTTTGGGTTGTCCTCACTTAATGACTGCCCCGTTTAGTGATAGTTTGAAGTTATGACAGCATGATGAAAAAGTTACATTATGACCAATCTTCATACTTACTACTGTTGCACTATCCCTGTGGTCAAATGATTGACATTCAAGTGCTTCACAACTGGCGGACATTTATGACTGTCACAACTTACCATATTCATGTATTGTTATCTGTCTTCTGACAAGCAGAGTTCATGAAGAAGCCAGCAGTAAAACAACATCTCGCTTAATGATCATGAATTGCTAAACAACCACGATCAAAATGAGTTTGTAAGCCTGTTGCAGTTATGTGAGGTTTCACTTAATGTCTATGTCACTTAGCAACAGAGTTGCTGATCCCAGTACTGATAAGTGAGGTTTCCCCAGACTCGTCAGAGAAAGCTATAGTAGGTTTAGTGAACGAGTACTGAAATTGGCCTTATTTTGCATGATGTATCTGCTCTTTTCTACACCTTCCCTTTCATAGGTAAACTTTACAGGAGTTACATTAATATATCTACATAGTTCATAAATAACATCAGGACATGAAAGCTTGATTTAGGAATGTGTAAACGTTTACATTTACATTTATCCATTTTGGCTTTTTTGTTCTATTATTGTTGAAAACAGTTCTTTAGGCCAAATAGTGTATTTATGATAATACAGTAATTATATTGATATTGTATTGTTACATAATTTTTATAAATTTTAATTTATTGTACTGTATTCAGCAATATGCTGTAAGCCGCTTACAGTCAAATGATGGAAGTGGCGGAGAAGCATTTGTAATGATAGAGATGTAAATAAGGATGATTCCTGTTCAGTTGAAAACCATACATTTTATAAGCATATCTTTAGAAACAGAGAAGCCGTAGGACAGGAGTATCAAACTCAAGGCCCATGGGCTGGATCTGGCCCACAGGGTGCTTAGAGCTGGCCCATGGGGTTGCCCTGGAAACAGCAAAGGACTGGCCCACGATGCCTCTGCCAACAAAAATGGAGCTCGGGAGGGCTGTGTGGGCCATTTTCACTGATAGTGGGTTGCAGGAGCTTTCACAGCCAAAAACAGAGATCAGGAGCCTGTTTTCACTGGCAGAGTGCTCGGGCCACCACAAGTGCCCCCGACATGAGTGACGTCAAGCTGGCCACACCCCCTGGCCACACCCCCTGCCCTCCCTGAGGTCAAATAGAACCCTGATGCGGACCTCAATGAAATCGAGTTTGACTCCCTTCTGTGTGTGTGTGTGTGTGTGTGTGTGTAAATAAAAAAGAATTGTAAGCACAATGTTTCTTGCAGCTGGGCGAACATGCTCCAGTCAGCAGTTTACCTGTTCCAGTGGGCAGTGCATCCCAAGTGGCTACAGGTGTGACCATGTCAGCGACTGCACAGATGGAACAGATGAAAGAAGCTGCCGTGAGTGCTTTTAAATCTTTCGCAGTAGATTTGGTTTCAGCCCTTCTCTCGTTGGCTTGTTAATCAATTTGTAAGATTAAGAATTTGTTGATGGACAGAAATGAACACAATATTCTTCTTGTTATCAACATTTCAGCACAGATTCTTTCATGGATTACCGAGGATGTGCTCATAACAGTTACATTGTTCTGAGGTTTAGTAAAATGTACTGTTGCTCTGTAATGGACTAAGGCTAGGGAGAATCTCTCTCTTTTTCCTGATGTTAAAACAGATCAGAACCCCAAATTATATAAGCATAAGGGTTAGGACGTTAAAATACACTGGGTTGGGATTTTGGGAGCTGGAGAGATGTTGATGATGATGATCATTTATTGTATGCCTGGCCCTAACCCTCTGGTTACTATGGGTTGGAATGAGATGTCAAAAAAATAAAACTTCAGATGTCTGATCCGGTACAGAAATTGACAGGGAAAAACCATTTGTGAAAGAAGGAAAAACAAAAGCAGGGAGGATGTTCAGGAAATGACAAGCTGGGGCTTAGGAAGGTACACATTAGAGGCCTTTGTACAGCAGCCCCTTTTGAGCTGCAGAACAGATGGATGAAGGAGAAAGAGATTTATTAACTGATGGAAAGTAAGGGAATACAAGGCCCTCTTGTCTTCATCACTACAGGTACTGAAGATGCCCAGATGGGGCACAGTGTTCAGACTTTTTAATCACAAATTCAAAATGGGATAATCACTTTGGTTGTCTAGACATTCTTGAATATTAGTATGTCTAGAGACAGCTCAAAGGAAACCTATAGTTGAGATGGTTCAGGATCAGACAAATATAATTAGACTTGGGGTAATAGAGACTTAATAACACCTGGGGAAATTAAGCTCTTCAAAATGCACTACATAATAGAATTTGGATAGAATAAAAGAGCTTGAAATGATATTTATTCCTTGGGCTTTTTCTAAAGAAAATAACACAGATGGAGAAGGACAGGACATGTAGAGGATGCAAGCAAGGCAAGGAAAAGTATCTAGCCAAAAGCGAGAGAATGCAGGTGGTTGCACTTGACGTGAGACCCTGAAAATCCCGAGCAGAAAGATTTTTCATCGTAAAACAAATACACCATTAAACAAGGGGTCAGCAATGTTTCATTTTAAAACTCCTCTGCAATGTATTTTACAGAGTTTGACAATAAATTGATGATACTAGCCTTACTTTGTAGGTGGAAATATTTTTGTATAGTAAGCACAAAGTTAATAAGAGAAAGAGCTATGAGCAAACATACTCTTTCATGTCAACCAGTGCATAGTAACTGAAGGTTTCCAGCTTTAATTATTAGTATCTAACAGGTGTAAGTAGGGTAGGATAGAAATGTTAAACAGAGAGAAGCATAAACATCATAGCAGTCTGTTTCTGCCTCTCTGCATTCCTGCAAACTCTGATATGACGCTGATGATTCATTTCCAGCAAAGATAAGGAAGGATTGCTTGTCAGAAAGGAAAGTTGGCTTGTGAGCCATAATGTGGTCTTCACTCAGGAAGTGAATCCATCTGAATCCATAAATTAACTGATTCATAAATTAGTTGGGTAAGACATGAGATGGTTCCAGACAAAGAGAGCAAGAGCAGAGCAGAAGCAGAGTTCTAAAGTTGGGAAGAGAAAACCTAGTGAATGTCTTAACATGCTAAGTGGAGTAAAAAACAAACACCTGACCATCAAATAGATGAACTGTCCAGCAAATAGTTTGTCCATATTGAGCCCAAACAATCCCAAGAGCTAGTGACTCATTGCCCTAACTAATTGGGGAGTTATGGTGCCTAACATGAATGTTAAAAAGCACCATTATTCCAAGTTGTACACAAGGTAGAGTAGAAGTTTATTTGGCTACATGACTGAATTAAAGCTATGTGTTTAAGCCTTGCCAAACTATGATTCTGAAAGACAGCCAGGTAGTTATATGGAACAAAATACATTTTAAAAAAAAGCTGGCTGTCAGTAACTTGGCTGATCTGTTTTGGAATGATCATTGGAGCTGAAATGTGTTTCTAGTAAAAAAAAAAGTAGATTGATTCAATGTAATGATAAATGTCATATGTTGCCTGGCATGGTGGGTGTGGCTTGGAAATCAGGAAGGCCAAAGTTTGTTCAAAGTTCCCAAACTGGGTTTAGCATAGCAGGACAACCGTTAAGCAGTTGTAAATTCAATGGAGTCTCTTACTGCTACGTTTATGACTCTGTCATTCCCAGCATTTAGCCTTGGAGCCTTTTCCCAAATATTTTCTCTCTCTCTTCCTCACACGTACACACACGCACGCACGCACACACACACACACACACAGAGCCACAGGGATACAAGACAAACTATATGAAACGATTATGTCAAAGTTTTGTTCAAATTGAAACCTACTTCCAATTAAGTCATCTAAGTGACCTTTAAGATGATAAATGTTTTGCACAGTACTTAGGTAAACCCAGGGTTAATTCTTGGTTTCTGTTTAGTAATCTAGGAGTCCACAAATCCTGGGATTATTACAGAATGACATATTCTGTTTTGGACTCAAAAATACTATATATCTTTCAACAGTCACTAATTAGAGTTTTGGTGTTGACAACTATCTTCAACAGAAGGATGTCTGTGACTGCAGGACAGAAAACTGATTAAGACTGTGTACTTGAAGTATGCTAGTGTAATAGAGGGCCTATAAACTGAATAAATTTATCTAAATGCTACTGTGGTTCTGACTGCTCACTTTTATCATGCCCTGTACAAATATTTCATATGGAAATATTCTTGATGGTGGAAAGATTTGGCAGTTCATATATTGATTGATTTAACATGGCTCCTGATTGCCATTGATCGGTGAAAAGATTCAGTTGAGAAAGCTGCTATATTTGGAGTTTTGCAACATATCTTATGTTCTTCTTAGAAATCACCAGAAATGTGACTAGTTTGTTTATGTTATAATTAACCACCTGAAAGCCAAAGAGCTATTTCCAGCTGTAATAATCAGTACACATTCCCTTGCTTTGAAGAAAGACTTAAGGAGCCATGAACCAGTATATGATCCTTATTTATTTATTTATGAAAATTGTATGATGGCCTACTCACTCTCAATGTCTTAGAAAAATAAAAACCCAATATACAAACCATAAAAAACAATGACCCCTCACCATTATTATGATGGAGATGATTTTTAGTACATTGTTAATATAATCTGCTGCTAAAATTGCTTTGAAAAGAAAGGCATATATAACATAAATACTAATAAAGGAGAATATTAAGGTTGAAATGAGGACCACCAAGGTTCCCTCAGAACATAAATAATTTGGGAAATGGAAATTACGTTTGATGGCTAAACAAGGTCCAGAAATTTTTAAAAGAAAAATAAAATAAAATGTATAAGGGAAATTACAAAATTTACAAAATTATTAGCCCTTTCTAAGATGGGACTGATCTTCATACCTTGATGCAGCTTGCAATCTTGGCCCTGGAGATAGCTACTCCTGCTCTCATTACCTCAAGGTTGAATTGTTGCAACCTAGTCTGTTTGGAGCTGCTTTGAAAACTATCCAGCAACTTTATCTGGTATAGCAGATTGCTTGCTTGCTGCACTTGAAAGACATTTCAGTTATGCAACTTGTTTTATAGGTACAGTCCTGCATTTGTTTACCAGTAGTTTTTTTAAAGTATTGGGATTAACTTGAAAATCCCTGTATGGCTTGGTTCCTGGTTATTTTCTGGGCCATCTTCTCCAAACAGACTCTGTTCGTCTTATGTTTTTAAATTAAAAGATGTTTCAGAAGTAAGAGATGATAGGAGTCCAAATTAAATCTTTCTTAGTAACTTCCTGGAGAATGCTTGCCACCAAAGATCTGAAAATTACTTTTGAGAAAGATGGTGAAAAAGCTTCTCTTCTACTAGACATTTGGCATAAAATTGTACTTTGTTGTTACTGTTGAATTCTTGGCACATTTTAATTAGAATCTTATTGAAATTTTAAAGTTGTTGGAGGTTTTTATTTTTTATATTTATATTGAAGTTAAGTTTGGTTATTTTTTTTTATAAATTGCAAACTGTCCAAAGACTTATGAACAGGGGTGGGATGCTACCGGTTCTGTCCAGTTCTGTAGAACCGGTAGCTCTGAAGAGCA
>AZIM01000316.1:286936-301758 GCA_000516915.1 Ophiophagus hannah
TGTCAGAAGGTCACAAAAGGTGATCCCATGACCCCGGGACACAGCAACAGTCATAACTATGAACCTTTTGCCAAGCATCTGAATTTAGATCTCATGATCATGGGGATGCTACAAAGGTTGTAAGTGTGAAAAGTGGTCATAAGTCACTTTTTTTCAATGCCATTGTAATTTCAAATGAACTGTTGTAACTCGAGGACTCCCTGTATTCCATTTAAACACTTTCACATAGGGCCAACATAGCGAACAATTCAAATATTGTCTTTGGGTCCAACATATCCTGATCCAGATCTGTAGGTTAAAATGCAAACATTTTGGATTGATAGATCAAAGCAAAAATTAGAGCATTCTTGACCATTTTATTAGCAATAATGTCATTTGGGGTATTTTGTTGATGGGGAATAATTAGATATTTCTCACCTCATTTTTTTTTACTAGTAAGCAATCCTTGTGGGACCAACAACGGTGGCTGTTCTCATCTGTGCCTAATAAAAAATGGTGGCTCCGGTTATTCCTGTGAATGTCCTGATAACTTTATGGTAGTGCAGTTGGGCAGCACAGCTCACTGCCTCCCAATGTGCTCCAGCACTCAATTCCTGTGTGCTGACACTGAAAGGTAGGCATATGCAGTGACAAAATTGCTTTATTTGTTGCATTGTATGTCCTATATTTCAAGGATACTTCCAATTAGGATACTATATGTTACTGCTTGACTCTCATTTAATAGCAATAGCACTTAGACTTACATATCGCTTCACAGTGGTTTACAGCCCTCTCTAAGCAGTTTGCAGAGTCAGCATATTACCCCCAACAGTTTGAGTCCTCATTTTACCCACCTTGGAAGGATGGAAAGCTGAGTAAACCTTGAGCTGGTGAAATTTGAACTGCCAAATTGCAAGCAGACGGCAGTCAGCAGTACGGCACTCTAACCACTGTGCCACCATGGCTAATCAGTAAGAAAAAGGGTTGTCCACACTCAGTGAGCTTTATGTAGAATGAGGTTCTGAATCAGAAATGCTCTGTTTTAGCCTGACCTTCTACTCACTATCCTAGCCTTCCCTCCCTGGCACTTCTAGAAGGTTGGACTACAATCCCCAGAATTTCCAGCCAGCAACTTCAAGAGTCACTGGCCTTTGGAGGGCCCAGTAGCATAGGATTCCTCATTTCTACTTCTTCAGTAACATTGCCTCTTGTCACTTTGCTACCAGGGAGGCTGGGGTGCTATTCAAATGATTAGATTGACCTAAGTCAGGGGTGTCAAACTCGCGATGACACGTTGTTGTTACGTGACGTATCACAACTTTCCCCCCCTTTGCTAAACCAGGGGTGGGCATGGCCAGCTTGTGATGCATCCGGCCTACAGGCAGCAAGTTTGACACCTGTGGCCTAAGTTATGCAATGCTTTGGGTTGAAAAGGGAAAAGACTCTTCTTCATTTGCAGCATCTGCTACAAGCTATGCATTTGTACTTTGGATCTGCGAACTCCTGCAAAGAAACACATTTTCTGTTTCCCGTAGATGCATTCCTATCTGGTGGAAATGTGATGGCCAAAGAGATTGTCGGGATGGGTCCGATGAGCCTCCTACATGTCCAGTTAGGTACTGCCGCATCGGGCAATTCCAGTGCAATGATGGCAACTGTACTAGTTCCCACTACTTGTGCAACACTGTCCCAGAGTGTCCTGATGGATCTGATGAAGATCATGTGCTTTGTGGTATGTGGCAAGCTCTCTAATCTATTCATAAATATCACCCAGGTATTTATCATGACCATAAACAGATCAGTTTCTATGAGTAGGAAATAGACAGACCTCAACAGAATAGCCATTATAACCCACCCAAGACCAAAGCTGCTTTGAGTTTTTAGTATATTCACCAGATTCATGACTTGGGACTCTCTAGATTTTCATGCTGTCAAGATGTCTATGGAGATTCTCAGTCCTCCAGGACACAGTTGTCCCAAAGGTGCTTTTTTTTTTCAAGAGGCAACTGGACTTTCTGGTTTATCTTTGAAGACATTTAGCTTCCTCATGCAAGAAGCTTCTTCATGCTGTCAAGATATTCTGAGAGTCGAAATTCCATTGCATCTAGAAGGCACCTGGCCTGGAAAAGGCAGCTCCATATTGATGTTTCTCTGTATAAAATGTTTCCATCTATCTGGATGTCAGGGTTTTCAGGATTTTTTTAAAAAATTTTGGCCCGTTCTCTGAATGAAATTGTATTACGAATTGTTTTAGCAATGTAAAATCCTGGTTTCTTTTAGTCAATCACCAATGCGAATCTCACCAGTGGCAATGTGCTAACAAGCGATGCATCCCGGAAGCCTGGCAGTGTGACCGAGAAGATGACTGTGGTGATAATTCAGATGAAGATAGCACTCATTGTGCCAGCAGAACTTGTCCTCCAGGCCAGTTTGAATGTAACAATGGCCGATGCATCCCCCAGACCTGGAAATGTGATGTGGATAATGACTGTGGTGATAACTCAGATGAACCATTCCATGAATGCAGTAAGCAAAACACACCTTGAGCTATCACTGTACCAATTAAGAGAATGAGTATGCAGGGGAATAACTCTCCATGGTGCATCTTTCCTATTATGCATATTGCAGAACATGAAATCAGAACAGTCACATTGTTTCCAGTTGAAGAAACGCCTGATTTTTTATGCATGAATATTCATCTTGACTAAACAAATAATTACTTCCATGTTGAAGGGGATGGAAGAACCTGCCTTTATTTGCCTGTAGTCACTTTAGGGAGTTCACTTTGTACTTTAATGTGAAAGATTTCAAGGAAAAACCTACTAATAGTTTGGAACTGTTCCACTGCTTTTCCTGCCCCATCTCTTCTTTCCTTTTCTAAAAGTAAAGGACCCCTCTGTTTTTGGAAATCGATTTGGGAAAGAGGCAGGGTCCCTGTCATTCCTGATTTGAAACAATTAACCTTTTAGAGTGCTATCTGGTATCTATAAGCCCCATCAAACTCTGATTTTATTTCTGAACTGATGCATAATACATCAGACTCAAATACCATTCTAATCACGTATAATATGCCACCTGTAAGGGAGGTAGAAATGTAATGTAAAATCCAGCTGAGCTATTTTATATTAAATCAACGAAGAACTTTATTGAATCCATGCATCACAGCAGGAAAAGATTAAGTTTGAGACTGAGGGATATCTCTAAACTTCAATTTTTTAAAAAGAATTGAGTATATACCAAAGTCGTTGAGCCCTGAATTTGGGTCTGTTGAACCAAATTATCTGGGCCTAGCAACTTTGGTATACAATGAATACTTATTGACAAAATCTTATTCTAACGGGAGAGAATTAGGCCAGTACAATTTTAAGGTTATAAAACAGTTAGGAAAAAATGGAGTTAGATATTGTCTAATTCTATTGTGAGTAAAGGGATCACTTCTGATAAGGGACAATATCAAGGAAGAATACAAGTTTTTAAAGTCAATGGTCCCCTACTGGTATTATCAAGATATGTTGGGCATCATCTCCCAATTACTGGGTGGAGGATGTTGCCTGATTAAGGAAGGCTATTTTATTTATTTATCTACATCTACACAGTGTACATTTAAAAAAAAAAGTCACTTGTTAAGCACCTTTATGTGGAAAATACTTAATTAAATTGAAAAATAAATATATATCAGTGATTATAGTTTATTTACTATTGCATTTCTTAAAAATAAGCTTAGTGTGATGCTTATTATTTTCTCTAATAAAGAATTTGATCAAAAAGCGATGTAACTTTTCTCTCTCTCTTTGTTTTAGTGGGTCCTGCCTATCGATGTGATAATTATACAGAATTTAGCTGTAGGACCAATTACCGCTGCGTCCCTCTCTGGTCTGTCTGCAATGGTTACAATGACTGCAGAGACAACAGTGATGAACAAGGCTGTGGTAGGTTTGGGAGCTGCAAAATGGATGCCTTGTAAAAACTGAGAGCCCATATTTGCTTCCGTGCCGCTTGCAAGCAACGCCTCTATGAGAACGTTGGTGGCAGGGAATGTCACAGTAATGATTGCTTTTCATGTGCTAAGACATGGGAGGTCATTAACAGCACTTGAAATTAAAGACCTGGGAGGTAAATTATTTACAGGAATTGAAATTGTTGATTTTCTCTATTATTTGCTCTTGTGAAGGTCCAAATTATCTGAAATTATCATCTAGTTGTTACTGTCTCCTTTCAATTGCTGCTGTTCCCGCTCAAGGTGCAACGTAATTTGTGCTTATTTGCTGTGAATTCAAGCATAGACTTATGAGGTTCTTTTCATCTGGGCATATTTTTGTTAAGTGGGAAGAATAGCCAGTTTGGTGTGGCGGTTAAGGTGCCAGACTTGAAACCAGGACGCTGTGAGTTCTAGTCCCACCCGAAAGCTCTCTGGGTGTCTTTCAGCTAGTCATGTTCTCTCAGCCCAACTCGCCTCACAAGATTGTTTCTGTCAGGCAGATATGTGGAGGAAAGAGGATTAGTATGTTTGCCACCTTGAATTTATTTATAACAATAATAAAGGCAAGATATACATAATTATATATGATTATCTTTTAAAGTTTTTCCGAATATTTGACAAATCCCCAAAGGCTGTGCATAATGGTACAGGAAATTTGCTTGAAATAAAAAGAAAATCAAAGAGCTCCATTGCTAGGAGAAAGTGGTAAGGTGGTAATGGGTGACAGTGAAAGAGTAGAACTTCTTAATGTACGTTTTGTGTCTGCCTTCTCTCAGAAAATACATAGAGCCCTAGCTGGTGTTCATTGTGCCACTGGGGAATGAGAAAACTGCAACTTAAGACAGACAAGGAGAGGGTAAGAGAGAACTTGACTAAATTAAATGAATACATGTATCCAAGATGACATGGATTTACATTCCAGGGTACTGAAGCAGAAATGATCACCAAATCATTCTCAGTAATCTTAGCAAAATCCTGAAAGGCAGGTTCTGAAAGACGGGAGGGAAGCAAATCTCATAATACTCTACTTAATAAAATTGCAGAATAGGGCTGTAGAGGATACTACCCCTGTTATAAATGGACTAATATAGCAGGGGATCGAAAGACTGCTTAATATCTCCACTTCAGCTAGGAGGGAACTATCTAGGGAGGCCACAGGCCTCTGCCCTGGGCCAGGTGCTGTTCAACACTTGTCAGTGATTTGGCCCGAGGTTAGAAGGGATGATACAAAGCTGAGAGGAAACTGGCTAACATTTAAACGAAATAAGTATTTAAAAAGATTCACTGCAGACAGGTGTGAGCAGTGGGCTGAAATGAACAGAAGGGGATTTAACAAATGTAACAGTCTTTGCGGGGGGAAAAAAAGTAAGGCATGAGTATAAAATGGAGGAGTTAAATTGCCTGCCAGAAGTTAAATTTCTTTTGCTTTACAGACCTGTGAAAGTTATAAATGTGAGGCTTGCTTGCAAAGTTACCTTTTCATCACCATCCTAACTGCAGTCGGTTCTTGAACAAGGCAGTCACTAAGTGAAGACTACCTGTATTTCTTTTTCAAAGTATGCCCTTTGAGGAATCACTTACAACAAAGTCTTTTATTGTTTAATTTTCTGCTGTTGCCATTCCTGGAGCAACCTTATTTGTGCATCTCTTCTTTCCAAGTTGCATTTGAGAAAGGTGTGTTAATTGTTCCTGGCAAGTGATTTCTCTCTGCCTTGGGCATGTGTGTGTGCTTGCAGAATCCCTAACTTGTGATCCTTTGGGAGATTTCCGTTGTGATAATCACCGGTGTATTCCACTGCGATGGAAATGCGATGGAAACAATGACTGTGGGGATAACTCCGATGAACAAAACTGCAGTAAGGAGTTTCCCTTTTTTTTTTTTTAACCAAAAACTGCAGTGTTGGTTGCTTTGGGGGAGGTGGGTTGGAGAGGGGGATCTGTCTCTTCCAAACTGCGTAATTTCCAATACTGTCAGTGAAAAATTTAGCAAGTGAGCAACATAATGGTATCAACATATTTAGGTATTCTGTTCTGAATGAATCTGCAAAAGTTCAAACCGTGTTTGAATGATTCTTATTGCAAGGTCCTCGTGAATGCACAGAAAGTGAGTTTCGGTGTGCAAACCTGCGCTGCATTCCTTCCCGGTGGCTGTGTGACCATGACAATGACTGTGAAGACAACTCAGATGAACTAGACTGTGGTGTGTATTTGTCCTTCCTTTGATTTTATGCATCTGTCCTCCCCTCTCCCCCCTCCCACTCCCTCTCTCCCCCTCCGTCCCCCCTCCCTCTCTCTCCCTTCCTCTNTCTCTCTCTCTCTCTTTCTTTTTCTCTCTCTCCTTTCTCTCTCTCCCTCCCTCCCTCCCTTTCTCTCTCTTCCCTGCCCCCAACCAAACCACCCACCTCATGTCTTTTAAAGAAAAGAAAAGGTTTCAGTAGTTATTTACTCTTCTTTTCAGAACTAAGGACCTGCCACCCAGGTTTTTTCCAATGCAACAGTGGCCACTGTATTGGAGAACGATTCCGGTGCGACGGTAGCGCGGACTGCCTCGATTTCTCTGACGAAGCATCTTGTCGTGAGTTCTCAGATTTGTGGCAGAAACTTGATGCCAGTTCCTTATAATATCATGTCTTTTTCTTTTGTGAGGCTGGGAAAATAAATGGCTACCTTTCTTTTCACGACTAGATGAATGTCAAGAAATACTGAATACAATCAGGATGAGCAGAAATGATAAAAAGAGAATTCTGGCATCACTGTAGGACTCCTTTCTCCCCCCTGCCCCCTTCAGTACAGTCTCCCAGATCCCTAAAATCTGCTCTATATTCCTCAACTTCAAGGTTGCCAGATACAAGAGAAATCAGGTACAGGTAGTCCTTGAATCATGATCACAGTTGAGACCAGAATTTCTATGATTAAGCAAGTTGTTAAGTGAGTCACAGCCAATTTTACAACTTTTTGTGCCAGGGTTGTTAAGCAATTCATTTGCCGTTGCTAAGTTAATAACATGGTTGTTAAGCGACTCTGGCTTCCCCTCATTGACTTTGTCTGTTGGAAGCCAGCTGGGAAAGCCGCAAATAGTGATCACGTGACCCTGGGCTACTGCCGCTGTCATAAATACAGGCCAACTGCCTCATGTGACCNTTTCCAGTGCCGGTGTAACTTTGAACAGTCACTAAACAAATGGTTGTAAGTCAAGGATTACCTGTACACACTTTATTCTGCCTGATTACTTTTTTTTTTAATAATTTATTTCCTGTTTCTACTCCACATTATATTTTCCTACACAAGCTCTTTACCCAATCTTTCCGGCTCTGCGGACTGGCAGCAGCTGCAGCACTGGGCAGGGATGGTTTTGTATGCGCACCTGTTGCTTGCATATTCACACGCTCGCTCACCACTTCCCAACAACTGCCGACCCCAATGGGCTGTGGGCTGGTATCAGTCCATGGACTAGGATTTGGAGACCCCTGCAGTACAGGATAAAGCAATACTCACTTAAAAAGAAAAAGATACCCCTTATTAAAGTCATATTAAAGTTGCTGTTACTAAATCCCTCTAAAGTCAGGATCCAATGAACTAGTAATTAGCAATATGTTAGTAATAGGGAAAACATTCACTAGATCATACAAAATGAGATTATGTATGAAGAAAAAGATGAAGAAATTGCCTGCGTAGTATTACAAGGACCATGATATTAAAATTGAATGTCTTTTTATCAGCCACTCGCTATCCAAATGGTTCTTACTGTCCCCCTTCAATGTTCGAGTGCAAGAACCACATCTGTATTCAGCCCTATTGGAAATGTGATGGTGATGATGACTGTGGAGATGGGACAGATGAAGAACTTCAGTTCTGCTGTAAGCTGAAGATTTGTTATTGTTGTTTTTAAAGCCCACTTTTAGGTCCATCTATCTTTGGACTGTCTTTGAAATGCCAGAAAATTAGAACTGAGAAGTTGATTTTATATTTGAATGATAGATTGGCAACCAGATACTTAACTTCTCATATCCTAACCTCCTCTTGGATTCAAGATCAGCTTTTTCTGTAACATGGAGAGGGTGCCTTTTGAGAACACACAGGTGCTTAGATCTTTGATTTTGACATATGCATTTTTGTAGCTAATGGAATTGACGTATAATGCAGCAAATGAAATTCAGAGATTAAAAGGTAAAGGTAACGGTTCCTCTCACATATATGTGCTCATCTCCGTTTCAAAGCCGAAGAGCCAGCACTGTCTGAAGACATCTCCGTGGTCATGTAGCCGGCATGACTAAATGTCAAAGGCACATGGAACACTGTTACCTTCCCACCAAAGTGGTCCCTATTTGTTTACTTGTATTTTTTATGTGCTTTTGAACTGCTAAGTTAGTAGAAGCTGGGACAAGTAACGGGAGCTTACCCCATTATATGGCACTAGGGATTCGAACCACTGAATTGCCAACCTTTTTGATCGACAAGCTCAGTGTCTTAGCCACTGAGCCACCTTGTCCCTTTATACAAAGATTACTAAGATTTATACAGAGATTACTAAGATAATACAGAGATTACTAAGCATATAAAGATTCCTGAGCCTGAGGGGGAAGTTAGAAAATTCATCAGGGAGCTGGAAGTTTTTCATGTCAACCTGAAAAGAATCTCAAAAAGCTTTCTGAGATCTACTTGTGATAAATTCAGAGAATGTAGGAATAGTATAAATTCAACTTTTTTCAGATAAAATAAATTTATAAATAAATAAGGGTGCATTAGACTCTGTCTGACAACAGGATAGCTGTCCAAAACAGAATAGAACAGAACTAAATTTGCAATGGATGAAAGCCAGTAAAAGAAAGATCAACTTCACAGCTTCCTTCCAGAATCAGAGTGGAGCTGCTGTTGTGGGATTGAGAAAGAAATTCAGAAACCAGGTTCTGCAGGCTTTTCCTACCTGGTATTAACTAGAATTAGTATTGGCCAGATGTTAACCACAGATAATAGGATGGCACAACTCTGATGAGACAGGATTAGTGAGTCCCTGAATGTATACCTGTCGCTGGTTATGGGTAATTTAAGCTACATGCTTTCATTAGTCCATCATCCTTAAATATATGAATTCTAGTAGTAGTTTAGCACTACCGTCTAACATTCAGGAAGTATTTTGAAACAGTGACCCATGAACAATATTTAAACTCTTGTGACCTCTCCGATTTCAGTGGACGTTGTCTGTGAGCCCCCTTACCGCTTTCGTTGTGAGAATAATCGCTGCATCTACAGCCAGGAGTTGTGTAACCAGGAGGATGACTGTGGAGATGGAAGCGATGAGAAAGAAGAGCATTGTAGGTTTATCCATTTATCTGAACTACAGGAATGAATAGATTCATTTGCTGTTTTGTTGTCTTAGTTTCAGGTGCTCATACCTACGTTTATTCTCTTAACTTTGTCCATATTGTTTGCAGAATAATTATTTACCAGTTATCACAAAGTTATGCAAAGTGTGCATGTCCTTTTTTTATGCAGGCAAAGAACCTACTCCCAAACCTTGCACTCCTGAAGAATTTAAGTGTGGTAATGGAAATTGTATCCCATTGCATTATGTCTGTGATAATTATGATGACTGTGGAAACCACTTTGATGAGCTCGGCTGCAGTGAGTATTGTTGTGGTTGCATGGACATTATTATGTTTTTTTTTTCTTGCAGGATTTCTCAGATGGGGCGAGGTGGAAACTTCATGTTTCAGGGCGATTGAAAATTGTGGGGAAATCCACTGAAGTAAAACAACCCCCGAAAGAGAAAATGCCTCCCAATCTGATCTGTCACAATGAACTATGATGTCTCTCTCCCTTTCTTAACTGTCCCCATTTCAGCAAAGAGTCCGGTTGCTGGGTGGGTGCGGCCGTGGTGGGCATGGCCTAGTTGGCCTCCTGTACCATGGTGGAGGGGGCATATTTGCCTTCCCTGGGCTCTGGAGGCTTTCCTTGAGCCTCTGGGAGGACGAAAACGGCCTCCCTGGGCTCCAGAGGCTTTCTGGAAGCTGGAAACAGGTCCATTTCCGGCCTTCCAGAACATCCAGGAGGCCCATTTTTCGCTCTCTGAGAATCCATGCACACCCTGCCCTCACCTGCATCCAAAATGGGCTGAGTGGGGACTCCTGGGAGGGGTGGAGCATGGTGGGCAGGGCCAGCCAGGAGTGGGATTTGGGGGTTTTCTTAGCTAGGGGCTTTCCCGAACCCCTGCAAATCCCCAGCAGCACACCCTGTCCCATTTCATTTATTTTGGTAACACCATTCCAGTAGCTGAAACTTGAACACGCAGGTTTTTTATCTCAGTGACACAACTTAACACAGCATTCAGTAACCTGGTGCTCCCCAAATGTCTTAGATTACATATCCCATAATCCTTTGGCCATGCCATTTGGGGATTTATGGATGCTGAAAACTCAAACATTTGAGGAGGAACTGAGTTATGAAAGACTGCCTCAAATTATAGTGAACAATGCTACCTCCATGTTAACCCCTTTATCCTTCCAGCTTATTTGTTCAAAGTAAACTGTGCAGGAAGGAAAAGAATCTTTACTGTGCTAGTGATTTTAATAAATAAACTGTTTCTTTTAATCAATATAACTGAGTGTAACTAATGAGGAATAGAAAAGATTCAGTCATAGCTGTGTATATGTAAATTAAGAAAAAAGTCAACTCTCCAACAGAAATAATAAAAGAGTGCTGTATATCAAAGATTTCAAAGATTTTTCTCCCACTGATGTTAATAGAGTGAACACTTATTTTTTTAGAGCCTCAGATGTTTAAGGCATAATAATAAAGCCCAGCTATCAGGAGTGGTCTTATATTAGTGGGATATTTTATAGTGGTTTTATGGATTTGACATCTTTGCAAACTGCTGTGAGTGTTGGAGTTGGTGGTCTTCTATAATCATGATAAATAAAAACAGAAAAAAGGAAAAGAGGAAAAATATATTGTTGGGAAAAAAGAGGAGTCAAAGTGATAGGACTTTATAGTCTGCTCCTCATCAACACCAATTACAATTTCTCCATTAATTTTTTTGGGGTGATGACAATTTAATCAAGGTTCATTAAAATGCCATTTGAATCTCCCTCTTCCTTTCAGCACCATCAGTATGGAGCAAATGGATTGGACTGTTTTGAAAAGAATTCACTGTTAATTAACGGATGACTTCTTTGTAAAGCATAATTATGACTGGTTCTTAAAATAGCTATAATTGTTTTCTGCCCCCAGTCGCCTACAGAACACCTTAGTAATAATGGTATTTTCAATCAAACTTGCTTTGTGTTTTTTTTTATTTCAAAGGTTATTTTCATTAAGAATAGAAGAGGACAAAGCCAAAGGGAACCTGAGGAAAAATGCTATGAATTGTAATTCTTTTATCCTTACTGATCAAAACTTATGTCTACCTCTCCAACTCTTTTTCTTTAAGATCCCGAAACAGGCAGAACATGTGCTGAAAATATCTGTGAACACAATTGCACCAACCTAAATGAAGGTGGCTTTATATGTACCTGCAGGCCTGGATACCACCCCAGTGAACTGGACAGGAATACCTGTGATGGTAGTTTTCATCTATACTTTGTTTTCTACCTTGGAAATGCTCAGCAACCTTGAGCCCACACAATATCAATATATTGTGCTTTTCCCTTCAAACTTATTTTATTCACTTCTGTTTTTCTTTTTATAGTGCCAAATCCTATGTCGTAGAATATTTTAGATCACTGTTAGAAGTTGTTGCTCTGTTGTTGTTGTTACTATTATTCTTAAAAACACACATACAAATTGAGATGATTATTGAAGGGCAGATGAGGGAGAGATTCTGCTGGAAGGATGCTGTCAGTGCAAACCTAATATCATTTGTCTGGATTAGACTTAAAATGAAATCAAAGTGAGCAAAATATTGGAACCGTCAGGGTAGAAAATAGCATCTCAACCAAGGCATTATTTTCTGTACTAAACAAAAATGAAAACTCTATTTGTCATTGATTTCAGATGTCAACGAATGTGAAGTCTTCGGTTCTTGTCCACAGCTTTGTAAGAATTCCAAAGGAAGTTATGAATGCTTTTGTGCAGAGGGATTTCGATCTGTTGGGGATCAACAGGGAAGGCAATGTGCAGCCAATGGTAAGAATAGCCAGGATTTCTCTGGAAATAATTTATTTTGTGGGGGTGGATGGGGCTACAGCCAGCACGTCTTACTGGAAGGATACTGATCACAGAGCTGACCAGAGAGAGATGATAACCACAGGTGCCAATCTAATTGGTTGGAGAGACCTTCTCCAGTCCCACTCAACCCAAGGCCAGGAGTCTCCATCCAAACTCTTATTTCCATTGAGGTGCTAAGTAGTACATTGGCATTGATATATCCCTTCATTGAGAAGGAGATATGTTCTGGTGAGAACATACAGTATCACAACAAAGGTCTTCATCAACAATCATGATGGGACAATATCAAAGAGCTTCCAACAGGACTTTAACTACCAAGAGAGGAAGAGGGGTGTTTCTCTCTGTAGTCAAAGCTCTGTAATAGGGAATCAGATGACTGCTGATTGTGAAAGCTGATGCCCTAATAAAACATATTTGTTTTGAAAGCACTACAAATCTCTCTATTTATTATATAAACTGTTCTTCTCCCAGTCATCTCTATTTAAAATAGGAATTCCTGGAAATTATTCAGTCCAAGGCCAGGCTTCAAACCTCCATTATAAATACTGGAACATTATATCCCTGTTTTTCGAGCACTTATTCTCCTTACTGAGTGATAAGGGGATGTTGAAATGGAGGCTAATTTTAAAGTTGTTTGTTAGGTGGCATAGGGAATGTCCTGTTCAGAGAGAGAAAGTGAAACACTTCACTGCATTTCAATTAAAACCTTCCAGAGGTTGTTTCATTACACCATCCTTCCCTATCAGCCAGGCTAGCTGGGACACATTCAAAGTGTCAATCAACATCTGGCATGCCATTGATTTGACAGCCCTAATTATAAAAATGTACTAACAGGTTTATCTATCGATAACAAGAAGACTACAACATGGAAAACATTTTAACACTAGAATAAGTATTACCAAAAGCAGCCTCTGAGTTTTATAGCTAATTGTGCTACATCTTATAATCCAAATGCTTTATAGAAAGTAAATTACAAGCAGATGCTTTAAAAATCCCTTTTGTGTTTGAATTGCTGAGTTCCAACAACATAATGTTTTCTTTTTCTTTTTTTAGGTAACCCACCAATCTTACTTCTGCCGGATAATGTCCGTATTCGGAGATACAACATGTCATCTGAGCAATATTCAGACTATATTGAAAATGAGGAACACATTCAAGCAGTAGACTATCATTGGGATCCTGAAGGAATTGGCCTAAGTATGTTTTAGGTTTTGGATACTAGAAGAGAAAGTTTTTTTCAAGAATGTTGCCACAGGATGTGTGTATGTGTGTGTGTGTGTGTGTTTCTTACTAGCAAAGAAATAACTTCTTCAGAATTTGTTTTCCATGGATTCATTAAGTTATGGGCATGTAATATTTTTACATCCTTATCTATTAAGTAGACATGATTGTAGCTTGTAAGAACTTTGTGAAATGTAATATTATGAATCACTATGCAAATAAGACTTAATATTTATTATATTTTTATGCTACCCATCATCTATCTATCTATCTATCTANNNNTCTATCTATCTATCTATCTATCATCTTAAACTTTATATATAGTAAACTTGCTGCAGGAAGTAGAGAAGAATCTTGTTGACAGCTTCTATCATTTCTGGTATAGCAATATATAATACCTGAATAAACCATTTAGTAGGGACCAGTGAGATCTCTTTTTTTCTCTTACAAATGTCATTTAAGGAGCCATGATTTTAGTATGGCTGTTTGGTTTAAATTTTGCTAAAGCAGTATTAGGGTAAAATATTAAAAAGTAGACTTGTGGTCATCTAGTAAGCTAAGTCCCAGAGGATCAAATCCTAATTAAGAATTAGTGTATTAAAAATTAGGAAGCCTGACAGCCTGGTTACCCATTTATAAAGAGATGTTTTCCAGGTTGTTAATTTTTGCAAGATGTCTGTTGAAATACTTCTTGTTGTTCCAAGAAGTAGAACTCTTTGAAGCAGTTCCAAGAGTTTCTGCATATGGACACTAAATTTCTTAGCTTCAGCAATGCTGATCTTTGGTTCATATGGTTTTAAACCATGCCCTGCCCTGCTGTACCCAACAAAAATGGGTGAATGATATACATATCCATTGCTACAGTTTAAGCCTGAAAATATTTTGCAAATAGACAGCAAGTTGGAGGCTTAACCCAACTCATTAAGTTGGGTCAATTCTTCTTAGCCTGACAGAATTGGTGAACGGATTCGAAAATAATGTTAAGCCAGGTTTATTAAAATGTAATCCATTGAACAAATCATGCCATATCAAAATTAAGCCAATATATGCATTAGCACTATGTGTGAACTGAATTACTGCATGCTTCTATCAACCCCATATTTGAAATGTTAGAAACCCAGTATTGTCCCACTAAACAATGTTTTTTCCAGTGAAAATATAAAGAGAGGTCTGAACTCTTCTAGGTGTTGTATACTACAGCATTCTTGGACGTGGATCACAATTTGGTTCCATCAAACGTGCATATATCCCCACATTTGAAAGCAGTGGAAATAATCCTGTGAAAGAAGTTGACCTGAACCTTAGATACCTGGTCAGTCCTGTTGGTTTAGCAGTGGATTGGGTTGGCAAGTAAGTGCTAAAGTTAGATAAAAGTGCTTCAGAAATACACACAAACACACACAGAGACATATTTTAGTTCAAAAGCCTTGGTGGTGCAGGCTGTTAANCACCTAGCACTTAGCTCAAGCTGCCTGAGATC
>AZIM01000316.1:329059-341566 GCA_000516915.1 Ophiophagus hannah
GGCAGTCCCTCAAATATTGGAAGACTGCTGACATGTCCTTCTCTTCACTAGACTAGCCATGCTCAGTTCCTGTAGTCGTTCTTCATATGTTTTAGTCTCCAGTCCCCTAATTATCCTGGTTGCTCTTCTCTATAGTTTTTCTAGAGTCTCAACATCTTTTTTAGAATGGGCCACTATTTATATATTAAATCAGTATTTCACTCATCCACATTGGCTATAAATCCATTTCCATATCCAGTTCAAAGCAATGATTTTGATTTTTAAAGCATTAAATTGCTTAGGAACAAGTTACCTCAAAAAGTATTTTCTCCCATACATACCTACTTGGACTGTAAGATCTTCCAATGAGGCCTTTCTCCTGGTGCTTCCACCAAAGGAGGTGGGTTGGGACTCTACAGAGGGAAAATCTTCTTTGTGGTGATACTCCATTTATGGAATTTCCTACTCGAGAGCCTTGACTGATGCCCTGATTAGAATATTTAAGCATCAGATTTCCCAAGATTTTTAAATGCCTTCCAACTGTATTTTAATTTGTATTGTTTTAGGTTTTGAACTATTACCTTGCTATTGCTTAATTTGCATAGTGTTTTCATTTTGCATTTTGTTTGATTTTATTGCGTATGTTTTTACTGAAATTATATCTTTGGGTGTATTTTATTGTAAACTGCTCAAAGAGTTTAAATACAAATTTAATAAAATCTTGCCTTATCTAAAGTATATGCAATTTGAATTTTATGAGCGTGCACATAGGTGGAGAAAATATACTAGTTATCCATCTGCTGTCTATGTTAATATTACAAAGGACTGGCATGAAATCAGTTTTGAGGCATGAAATGCAATGTCATGCTTCTGGCAAAGTAGCCCATTTGTCTAATTTAACTTTTACTAAGATCCTTTAATATCAGGCTAATTACAAACATATTTTCCACTATTAAGATGTTTAGCAGATGGTGGCCACTGAATAGGTATATTGGGAAACTCGCCCAAACTGGCAACAGACGATGTACTTTCAAAAGAAGTAGCTGTGGGCTAAGACACAAAGTGCCTTGAAAAATGGAGTCATGTCAAGCTGATGATGGCTCTTTGCAAGGCCTCAAAATGGTTGAAAGTGTATAGATGTTAATTTTAAATGTATTCGGTAGAGATGGCTTCGATCTAAATAACTAGGAATGACAGTGTGCTGTTTACTCTTATTAAACCTACAAAAGTTAGTGAGGACCTCTCTGCCATTGTTGTTGTTTTTATATTGTTTGGCATGTCTTACGGACCTTTCTGGCTCCATTATTTTGGAGGCTGAAATAAAGATCTTAACGAGCTCTTGGCCTGAAGTTTAAAAGGCAAGAGGCTGTTAGTCACCTGAGAATGATGGGTCTGACTCAACCCAGTTGGCAGCTGATCCTGATGACCAGAACTTTGAGGGAAAGTGGCATTAACTTCTTTGATTAAGCACAGCCAGGAACTGCCTACATAACAGTGAATTTCAGATGTTCCCTCTATTGGAAGCTACATTCCTGTTTCTATATTTCTGTGCCTCTAATATCCTGTTTCAATTAGTGCCTCTTTGCCCTGTGATCAAACATTTGGCTTGCTTTTCAGACTGACTCAACCTATGAACTTGGCTTTCCTGTCTCTAAATTCTTGACTATGTTGGAGTGCTAGGTATAATTACAAGGCAAGCAGACTCTTCAAATCTTGCTGCTCTCTAAACAAATAGCCAGCCTTTGTCTCTTGTCTCAAGATTTATAACCTGCTGATAAAATAATAATTATTTATATAGCTCTAGTGCTCTCCTGCGTCTGCTTTCAAACAATTGCTTGTTCCTGTTTTAAGANAAAAAATCCTGTCTGCTCTAGTGTCTTGAACCAGTCTTGATTAGGTTGTTAAAAGCTCTTTATTTACTGGCTTAAAACAAAGTCAGAAAAAATTCCATGCTAACCTCAGAGCTTATCAAACTTGACACCCCTCGATCATTTAGAACAGGAGTATCAAACTGGCTTGCCTGGGCTGCACTGAGAGAAGAGGAAATGTTTTGGATCACATATAAAATTTATAACATAGTTAATGTATATAAACAATAAATTTCCTTTATTGGGGGGAGGATCTTGTGGGGCCAGATTACTAGCTGTCCAGGGCCACATGTGGCCCATGAGTTGGACATGCATGATTTAGAACAAGGTGGGCAGAAGAATAGAGAGTGAAACAAAAGACAGTTCTCATAATGGAACGTTTTAAGCTGCACTTAATTGTTTAGCTGATTAGGATGTAAAAGATCAGAAAGAAGCATCTAAGTGAGTTGATAGTGCAATCTCCCCTCCCCATCCTAATTTATTATGTACATGTAAGATTGTCAGGATCTTAAGATTATGTGTCTAGCTCTAGAGTCACAAACCACAGAACCATGAAAAGAAATGAATACTACATTGGGAGTCATTTGGAAGTATGCTATAGTTTTATTTTCAGATAATATTTTACCCAGGAGATCATTTAAACACAGTACAGTATGTCCCATCTGTAAGGTGGCATTTCCCTATTTTAGAATGGTACCATTTTATTCTACTATAGCTATTTTAATAGGCAGCAGCTATATCAATTATTGTTTGCCATTCTGTGTAAACAACAATTATTTATTCTTGACCTTTTGGTTCTCAGTATGTTAAACACAGAATTTGTGTTTTTCTGGAGGGTCAAATTCCGCAATGCATTACCTACATGCAATTTTTGTTTATATTTTTCTCGCCACAGCAGCAGTAGGGTCTCAATTAGGATGGGAACATAATGCTTTTCGAAATTCTTCCTTGCTCCATGGTGTTTTGCTGCTGAAAATTCTTCTACAAATGATAAGACAAGGAGGAGCTAACTGTATGGTATAAATTTGAAACCCTCTATTTCAAGGTCCTCTGCCCATAGCTGTTTTTTGAAATTATATATACAGTATATAAACACAACTAACCAGAGAATTTCTCCTGTATTAATGCCTAAGCATCAAATAGGGCAAAGATGAGCATGAAGGCTTGCTGAATAAAATAACAAGAAAACAATGTTATTTTTCATGAAGAAATTAGCATTTCAGAGATCAGTTCCCAGGTGAAAAGTTGCAAGGTTCCCAAATTCAGATTTGCTTTTTGTTCAGAAAGTATCTTTTGCATACACAGGTAACATTAAGTAAGAATAAGAGGGGAATAAAGATAGACACGAAGCAATGTGAAATTCGTTGCAGTTTTCGTCATTGTAGTGTATCTTCTTTGCCATATTTTACTATTCTTTTTACATGGCTTAAAGGTAGATGATTTTGTTCTATATATGGGATTCTCTTTCTCATCATGTTAATCACTAAATCAAATAGTTCAGGATTTTTAAAGGAGATCTAAAAACACAGACAGTGTTCCTATTCAAAGATTTCTCAGGTTCTGTAACAATATCAAAACTGAATAAGTTATTAACAGCCCCACTTGGTATACCATAGGAAACTTATCAAAACTAAAAACCCACAATTCAGTTTATTTTTGTTAACTATTGTTAGCTACTGACATCAATGCTTCATTTTATTGTGATTTAACTCCATGGATGTTGCTGCTCCATAGCCAAATACAACATGGTTTTATCACAATTATGACGTGCTACCTTAGCAAAAAAGATGCAGTGAAGGTACTAAATAGATGGGAATGCTTTCCCTCTTGGAACCAATTTTCATAATGGAAAATGGACTTTTGTGGAAGAACATTGAATACATTTGTGCCATATCATTAATATAATATGTAAATTGATTCTTACATAAATCTCTGTATCTCCAGGATTAGTTTCCATTTTCCATTGAAGTGTGGATTGTCTCCTTTAACATTACCTTACACAAACTCTTTCACTGTAACAATTGGTTCAAGTGTAGCAATAGGCACTCAGTTGCCTTTCCCAGAGGAGGTGATTAAGGATGGTTTGTAATCAGGCAGCACAAAGTAGCTATGTTTGTCTGATGCATGGCCTGGCCATTCTCTCCTAGCTCTCTTAAAATTGTCTTAGCTTCTGAACAAACAAAGAAACGTTGACATCTTCTCTGTTTCTTGCATTTTCTTTCTTTTTCTTTTTAATCTGCCCCTGTCCTCAGATTGGTGGCATTACTGGGGTTAACCCCACTGCAGATAGATTGGGAGAAGCACTTACTCAGATTTTCCACAGAGACCCTTTATTTTTGCAAGATCTTTCTATGGCAGGGGTCCCCAAACTTGGCAGCTTTAAAACTTGTGGACTCCAGAAGTCTTAAAGTTGCCAAGTCTGGAGACCTCTGCTCTATGGAATTGTCTCAGTCTTAGAAGGCAAGAAAATAAATTCATTCCACAATAAGTAGTTTACATATGATGGGAGAATTTGATGGAGGAGTTATTTTGACTCAAACAAGACCAGATCTGTTTAGGCCTAAACATAACCCCTTTGGGTTAATTGTGTGAGTTACTAGTTTGATTTAAAAAGTTTGCTTAAGAGGGCTGGCATATATCTCATATCCATTCTCTTTTCCCTGAAAATGAGTATTTTAATAGAGTACCATAGACCTTCAAATGAATTTGAACATGATATCATAAGTTTTGAGGTACCTTTCAGAATTTAATGAAAAAAAAAAGGCATCACTAGAAAGGAGTTAATGAGCCTTCGGGGGGGCGGGGATGGTGGAGTGAAAGACCCTAGCTTTTCCTTACTGAATTACTTTCAAGGTAGAAACGCTGCCATGGAAACATTTCTTATTTTGAGAGATTTTCTGAAACCTCTTTCCCTCTTGTAGAGACTGTAATGATTAGAAGCAATGGAGTAGAGCTTTCCACCAAAATTCAATCTATATCTTCCCAGCTTTAAGAGTATCCAGATTTATTGAAAGAAAGGCTTGGTTAGTTATGTCTGGGGTAGAGAAGTGGAACAAGTAATTCCATTCAGATGCCCCAAACAATTTCTCTTCCTCTCTGTTCCCCACTCACCCACAATATCCTTCTCCTTCATATCCCCTTAAAGATAGAAATGTGTACCTGGATTGAAATGAAGAGCCTAGAATAGGAAACACCTTCCCTTGGACCTGGACTTGGCAATGTGAGGCTTGCAAATTTCTTCACCCAACTCAATCATGGCATGATACTACCTAGTTTAGCAAGACCCTGTTATAATTTATATACCATAAAGCTTATTTTTGTAACTAGAAGGCTTGATTTTTCCTCAAGCGTTTTTATACAGCAGGTTCAGCCATTAAAAAAAGAAAAAAGAAGAGGAGGAAACAGAGAAAGAATGAAAGAAAGACCCCTGTTCCCAGTTAGGAGAGTTGAGGAAAGCTACAAACTGGAAGAGGTAGAGGAGCTCTGCAAAATCACAGCAGGGAAGATTCACACAGGTCTCCTCTGGAGACTTGATAGTCATGAGAAGGCTGCATAGAATTTGGACAGGCAAGCTGCCAGTATCATTGCAGGGAAATTGGGAAGGACCTGTAAGATCTGTATGGAATGTTAGCAGGAAGAGCAAAGAAAAGCATTTATACTATAGCATAGTGACTTTTTATGTTGCCACCCTAGTATTACAGGAGTAGGGATTACAGCAGTTCCACACCTTTTGGTATTGAAGAAGGCTGTTTAACCTTTGTGTTCCAGGAAGCCTTTGGAGACTGAAGAGATGTCCACAGTTCGAGATTGTTTATAGTGGCAGCATTTCCTCAGTGGAACAGATTTCATGGTCATGAGGTATAGGTTATGAGGTATAATGTTGGGGATTTTTTTTTTTTAAAACAACCTTTGTTATAAATAGGGAGCATATTTTGCTTAGAATTAAAGCAATTGTCATTGTCATTTGTAATTGAAGCAATTTATAAACCAGATGTCAACCTGCAAAACAACTTCAACTGAAGCCACGCTTACTTTTGCTTCATTTCNTTGCCATTTAGGAGGGGGGGGGAGAACTTAGGAATATGGTGCCTCAGACAGCTAGTTGTAACATTTACCAGCTGGCATGTGAACCAAGGTCATGTCAACTGACACCTATCAAGGCTAGGCGAGATCCTATGACTGGACTGATTGGCCCATGTGACCTGAGAGACCTAATGGGAGTGGGAAAATCCTATTCTTTTAACTATCCCTATACACAGGGAAGCTTCACCTTTCTAAGTGCCGATATGATGTAAATTGTGTGCAACTGTGAACTGCTTCAACTTTAGAAAGTATCAAACTCCTATATATGAATCAAACAACAACCAGTACTAGTTCTCTTCTTTATATAATAAACTAAATAGATAATTGTGTAAAATGTGGGATCTTTATAACCTTGAAGGCTGGATTCTCTTCTGTACAATTCTATCTTAGTGAACAGAACAAGTAGCAAAGGGCAGCAGCTGCAGACTGACATTCTGTGTAAGCAGGATCACGGTCACAATTATTGTACAAATAATTTTAAAATGATGGAAATCTGAAAGACAGATATATCAATAGAGAGAGATAGACAAATAATAGATATATAGACAGACAGATGGAATGTTAAGAGTTTTCTTGAATGTAGAGGTCAGTGTACACAGTTATCAAGGTCACTAACTTCTGAGACAATACTAAAATAAAAATCAAATATTGTCTATCTGTTTCCTCTGACACTCTTTATGGAAACAAATTGTTTTCATATACTAAAATACCATCTGAGTTGGTAAGGGACAGACACGCTATATAGAAAAGCACATAATTCTTATATATGCTTTTATTTCCTGTTAATGTTCAAACACTAAACTGATGATCAAAAGCAGGTAACTTGATTGTAAGATAGTAAGATAATATATATAAAAATAGTGAGGCAAAAAGCGAACTTGAATAAATTGAAGGAGGTTAGTTTAAGGAGGTGAAGAAGATGCTGTGGAAAATACAGATGAATTATAATGAGAATCTAGACCTCAAATGGCTGGCCCCTATTGAGAAATGTTTTATTTGTTTGAGAAATGCTCCTTAAGGCTACTTCAAAAGGAGGAGTAAAAAGCCTAGACAAGCATGCTGAAGGAAAACAAACTACCAAGTCAGAACTCTACAAAAGTGTTTCATAATTTTAAGATGCAGTATACACCAAGGCTGCTTCAGAATCAATACCTGGCCAGGCACATCCTGAGGACACAATGAGTTTGTAATATCTTGTCAATGCAATACTAAAAAAAGATAATTAATCATAGGAGACTGGAATACTAAAGTTGGAAATAAACTAGCATCTAGTATAATGAAAAAAAAAAGTCCTTCAGGTATGAAATGAAGCAGGAAACAGATCTGCCAAAAAACACAAGGTGTACAGAAAATATTTACTTCCAACAATCTAGAAGATGATTTTACCCAAAGATATCACTGGGTGGACGACATTAAAATCAAATTGACTATGTATTCTGCAAGCAAGATTTGGTACTGGTTGCAGCTCAGAAGATCAGTTCTTTCTTGAAAAAATTACAGCTTCAGTTAAATAATCAAATAATCAGTCCAACAAGGTATGGTTTAATCAATATCCCGCATGATTATTCAACAAAGATAAAAAAACAGATCTTATGGATTACAGCTGAAAAATAGAATCCCTGAACAAGTCCGGACTCTAACTCATGATATACATATATAGCACCTTTGGTTGGATGGACAGTATTAGGATCTAAATATATGGTAATAAGTCTCTATGTAAATTAGAAAATTATGGGATGTAATATCTAATTTTAAAAACTGACACTTTTTCCATTTTTAATTGAATTTATGGAAAGACTGAACTTTTAAAATTGGGAGAAAAATGGTGATTTAGAAAAATTAGATGAAATGGGGATATTGCCTTTGACCCAAAAAGATGAAGATGAATTTTTAACATACTCTGTATTAAGAGATAAACATCATCCATCAAATATTTACCCAGTGCCAATATTTACAATTACAACCTTTGTTAACAACATTGTTTGACCTGCAACTTCTGAGACACCTGAGATACTAGAATAACTAGTTAAATCATTTAAAACTAAAAAAGCTAGTATTAATTTTTATAAATATTTGTTATTAATACATGAATTTGATATGCAGATATTAGGAAATGAGTGGAATAAAGAACTAGGGCAGGGATGTCAAACTGGATTTCTTTAAGGGCTGGATTAGCATATTAGTTCTTCTCTGTGGGCCACCGGAGCATATTAGTTCTCCTCTGTGGGCCAGCGGGGGTGGCAGTGGCGGTGGTACTGATGCCTCCTGCAGCACTCTGCCAGCTGAAAACAGGCTGCGTGGCCTGTTTTCAGGCTGTTTTTTGGCCCTGTTTTTGGCCCAGTTTTGGCTGACAGAGTGCTGCAGGAGGCTATGAAGGGTGAAAATGAGGCGCGCCCCCCCAACCTGCTCCATTTTGGCTGCCAGAGACACCACGGGCCAGTCCTTTGATAGTTCCAGGCCAGCCCCATGGGCTGGATTTAAGCACCCTGTGGGCCGGATCTGGCCTGGGGCCTTGAGTTTGACACCCTTAGAGTCCCCTATAGGAACTAGAGGTTCCTATATTGTCTAGGCAATGGGACACATCTGAACTTTTACAGCAAAAGTCTGAATGAATTTCAAATTGTGTCTTATATAACAAGTAACAATTAGAATTTATTGGACTTCATTACATTTCTACAGAGAAGGACTTTCAAAAACATTGCTTCCTTGGCGATGTAAGAAGGATAACGCTTCTTTAAAATATGTTTCTAGAATGTCTCATACCTACCAAGTTTGGAGAAAAAGTAGTGGATTATATAAATATGATTGTGCGACAAAAGCTAAATTGAAAAGGATAATATTCTTTTGAACTATATACCTAAGGCATGGAATTTGAGAACTAGACAACATAAATGGGTTCTCCCTGCCCTTATTTTAGCTAAATGACAGATATTGCAACATTGGAAAGATGTATCACTCCATTTATTCAGTGAATTGAAGACGACTAAACCGACTAAACGACTAAAATACAAATAAATTGTAGTTATTATTATTTCTACATCAATTGGCATGGCCATTTTGATTGTATTTGACAAAATATGTGCATTACAACTTATTCCTAGTATTTTCTTTTGGAGTAAATCTTGTAATTATATATACACATTATCCACCCCTTTGCTTCTTCCCGCACCAAAATTTGTGTTTGTATCATCAGCTCTTAGGGCAACAACTTTGGATTTCAAATTGTTTTCTTTTATTACTTTGTATAGATGGTTTGACAAAATTTCAGCAGTTTCGCCCTCAATGGATTCTAAATTTAAAATTTTTACTTGAATGCCCTTGGTAACATTAAAATATCTTACTAGTATTGGATACAATTTAGTTTCATTATGATTAGATGCATCAGATAAAACCGTTACAAATGCTGCAGTTTCCAAGTCTTCTGTATTTTGTCACAGTAATTTTTAAATACTGATTTAATAATAGCCTTGCATTTTGTCCTGGCGCATGAAAATTTAGCATCATGAAACTTTTTCAATAATTTAGTTGTACAATCCATACTATGAAAACTTTGATTGTGAATTATGGTATGAAATGCAAATGTTCCTTCCATTGCAGCTAACTATTTTTCATCTTCAGAATAATTTGAAGTTTTTTAAAAAGCTTGTTACTTTACAACTGGAAGCAGATGCATCTGATGATTGCTTATGTTTCTTGGTGGTCAAGTGTTTCGTAATAGCTGCTCTGCCCCCAACTGCAATACAAAATTCTCAGCTGCAAATATTGCAGAAAACAATGTTATCCTTCTTTCATATGAGGAATAGAAATTCCTTATTCAATTTATCATTGAAATGGCATTTCCTCTTTTTGATTTTTCCATCCCTAAATGAATTTTAAAATTAAAAATAAAATATAGATCTACACGAATGATGTAAGCACATTCATTATGAATAAATAAAATTAATTGTTAAAACTGAAACAATAACATAAGTGAATAAACTTGTAAATAAAATTATACATATTTGGAAATTATGCAATAGATAATAAATTAATAAAAGATGGATTATTGTGCTCACCTGTGTATGACTGAATATTCACTGAGAAAGAAGTGAGTCTAATGCGTGTGTGTGTGCCGTGTCGTGTTTTTGTAAGAAGTAAACAAAGCTCTTGCGCGCGGCGCACTCTCTCAAAACAATTCTCCTGTGCAGAGCACATGTGTCTCATAATCGCATCTCACCGCACTGTATTGACCCTTGATGAATCGTCATATCAAATACAAATACGTCACATCACATGCAACGGATCAGCTTGGCATTGATCAAATAGGAGATTTACAGATTAATCTTCAAATATCGAAAAGAAGGATATGTAGGAGGACACTTTTTGAGAGAGGACAGAACTTACAAAAGAAGGACTGTCCTCCCTAAAGGAGAATGATTGGTCACCTTAACTACCACTTCACCAGTGCTTCTCAACTGTATCCATTTTCAGATGTGTGGACTTCAACTCCCAAAATGCCCCAGCCAGTAATGAGTTATTGCTGGGTGTTGAAGTCCACACACTTCTGAAAATGGCTGAGGTTGGGAAACGCTACCACTACACTGTCTTCCTTGTGATCTTGCTTTATTGAAACCGCTCAATAGGAAGAACTGCCTCCTGATAGGCACTAAATCATAGGAGCTAATGTTAGGATTAAATTTTGAAATTTTAAAATCCTCACGTTAAGATAGCAGAACAGTGAAGGACAGGACACTTGGTCCACTCCTCGGCCACTTTCTGATTAAATTAGCAACGTGAACCCAGCAACTCATTCATGAGAAATGCTCTCCCCAAGATTTTCTTCTCTGGAATATATTCCAAAGGCATTTCCTTTTGAACTGACATGAAAGAAAAGGGCTAAAACTGCAGAGAAAAACTCTCAAAACAGAACTTTCACTAAATGTACTAAAGTTTCACATTTGTAAACACAAACACTGAATGCCTTGCCCTAAGCTAGATACATGCAAAGATATGAACTAAAGGTTGTGGCAATCATTATCATAAAGGAAATACACTTGAAATTGATTGTTTACAGAAAAAAACCCCACACCTTCTCATGGACTAGAAAAAGATTGTGATTTTTTTAAATGTATATTTATTTACTCATATATTTATATCCTACCTTTATTATTTTTACAAATAACTTGGCAAAGATATCCAACACCCCTTCCTTCTCTTTTTTCTCTATAACAATAACCCTGTGAAGTGAGTTGGGCTGAGTGAGAAGAGTGACTGACTCAAAGTCACCCAGCCAGCTTTCATGGCCAAGGTGGGACTAGAACTCACGGTCTTCCACTTTCTAGCCTGGTTTCTTAATCACTCGACCAAACTGGAACATATGAATATAAAAAGATGCAGTAACCCTACTGTAAACCTTCTCTCCGCCAAATCTTACCGTTCTATTACAACCAAGATGAAAATCTGGGTATCTCAATACTTTCTTCCTTTCCTGCCCAACTGTATTTATTCAGCTGACTGGAACAACAAGTCCTGCATTGCTCTGTTTCACCAAACCTCTATTCTGATGATGAAAGGGTAGTAGGAGAAAGCAGTAAAATGTGTATAGAATGTACTGAATGTGTTGCTTCTCCTCCTTCCCGTCAGGGCAGGGAAGCATATGAAGGAGTGCAGCTGCCTGTCACTTTTTCCTCAAGTGCTTTTCAAGAAGGAAGCATACATAATACCTTCTCGCATCCATGGTTTCCGAGAAAGTTACCGAATGGTGTTTAATCACCTGGTTTTGATATCTGACTGCCTTTGGCAGCATGAGCTTTTCCTATTGTAATGTCTCCCTGAATGTCACCTTTCCCCATCAGCTTTAGGATTAGGATAAGAAAAATGGGTGCTTTGTGCTGCTGCAGATCCGACAAAACCACCCCCTGCTCTCAGTTCTCCAAAGGAACGCCTTGCCTTAAATGGACCCTTCCTTGTAACCACCTGCATTAGATCAAGTAGTTGATTATAAATGTTAGGCAGTTATTTGGGGCAGACAACATCTGCATATCCTGAAGACTGGGAAGACTGTTTGCTGAGATCTATTTCTGATAGCAGAAAAGACAAGCCAGAATCTTTCTGGTAAACAAAGACAAGCTTTGACAAGCTCTTCTCTGCTGAGTACAAACTGCCTCATAAGCCGGAAACCCATATGGTGAACTATTTGCATGAAGGATGGGTTCTGAATTTAGAGTATTTTTTTTCTAAGCATCTCAAGGCTGTTATAATTGCTTGGCATGGTCACCTCAGGAGACAGCAGAAGAAACAGCAGCGCCAACATTTTTATCTTTCATTTATTCTTTGGATCCAAGTTCTGGAGGTGTATTCTAAAAGGAAAGGATTTTGAGGAAAACAAACATGAAAATGAAAGCATTATATTTATTTTACTACTAACTCTATACCCGTGCTTTGCTACAAAACTATGTGATCTGGCTTAGTTTTTGGGGAGGAAAATAAGGGGGAAAATGTGCCTCTGCCTACCAGCATCCATCGGTATTTATCTAGCTAGCATCCAGTCAGTTGAGGGCTGTTTGGAAACCGAAACAGTATTTGCTGTGTGAGCAAG
>AZIM01000317.1:26101-43887 GCA_000516915.1 Ophiophagus hannah
AAAATAAAAATAAATACTGACAATAGTTCTATTTCTTTATAATTTCTTAATGTTGGTTGGACATTTATTTGTTTAACTAATTTATAAAACCACCCATCAACTAAAAGGAGCTTTCCTTTTCCAAGAATAAAACCCAATATACTGATCAAGCAGCTTAAAAGAAAAGAAGGCAATGGTGAAACCCCAATAATAGGGCCTGCATAGTGTGAATCAGTTGTTGGACAGTCAGAGTGATTAGCATAGGGCCAATCAGTAAAGATTGAATCCTCACAAATAGGAATCTTGTGGGTCCATGATTTTCAGGTAATAGGAACTGGGAATCTTCACTGTATTTCCTCAAAAAGAACTGGTCTACAGTTACAGCTGTCATTAGAGGCCAAGAAACCAGCATGACTGGGAGTGTCTGGTTTCAACTTTGGTTTATGTATAAACTTTGCCCTTTCCTGGACCAAATTGAATGGGATGCTTCATTGTGCACATGTGGTATTGGTGTGATAGCAATTAGGCTCAAGGGCCTCATCTTTGTAGGTCAGGCTGACTGACAAACTGTCGTGAATGCCTAAAATTGTAGAAAATCTCATCTAGCATTTGCTCACTGTTTTCTCAGTTATGGCATTTATTGCCATACTGTACTGTTATACCTTTGAAACTCTCTTTGTCCAGATCTTATTTTGACGATTGACAGAAAAATGCTTTTTGTTCCTTCCTGTATTTTGCATTCCCTCTTTCTTGTTACTGTACAGAGTGTATATTTTGTTTTATTGTGTATTTTTATTTTATAAGCCAGAATGAATTTCTTCCGTTCAGTAAACACACATAATGCTTACTTTCTTATCAAAGTTGGAAATTGCCTTTCCAGAATTTAAATAATTCTTTTCATTCCCAGAATTTGTTTTGTTTCTATTTGCCTTTAGATCAGTGTAATTTATACAAATAAGCAACCAGGCCTTCTTAGTTGGCTGGATTCAAATCTGCCCCACAGTATTCAATGAGGAACAAAATTTAATGTTTCTACATTGGGTATGCTCTTCACAAAATAATTATTTATTTTTCACATTACATTGTCTAATTTGTGTGGAACTATATGTTAGAAAGGTTTGCTGATACCAGTTAGAAAGACTGTCAGCATGACAATATATTTTGAAGAATATAGTAATTGTAAGTATAAGTGATGGGTTGGGTTTTATTATGTATTGACATAGAAAATTGCTATTTTGAGGGTAGGTAACATTTGAACTATGAAGACTTCGTTTTCCTTTTTTGCTGGACATAACTTGATATGTCCTCCACTTTCTCTGGCTGAAGCTGTCATGAAGCAGAAGTAATGTGCATTTTAACAATAAATAGAAAGTTGGATTAAAGTTTTCTTCTGATTCAAACTAAATAGGGTTGGCCTTTCCCAATGCAGTTATTTTTATCAAATTTGTCCCAACATTCAAAACTGTGTTGTAGATTTAGAATTGCATATATAATGTGTCACTTTTTGATAAAACATCCAGTTGACAAACCAGACAAGTTGTGGTTAAGTGGCAGATTTCTCAAAAGGAAGTTACTGCTCTGTGTGTCTGTGGATCTGAATGAATTTGGCAGTATGTAAATCCGATGACTACTGTTGCATTTCAGGCATACCCAGATGGAAGCAGCAAAGAGAAGCGGAGAGCTGCCATTGCCCAGGCTTTGGCTGGTGAAGTTAGTGTGGTACCTCCATCTCGTCTTATGGCGTTGTTAGGACAGGTATTGTTTTCCCCGCTTAAGCTTAATTGATGAGTATGAAATGGAAGGCTGATTGTTCTTTAAAGCCTAAGATTATGAATCTTTAATATGAAACTTTTCTTTTGATGTTTAAGTGCCCTTTTGTATTAAGTTTCAGAAGTGTTACAATCTGTGTCTGTAATCCTCCTTGGTATTGTAGGCCTTGAAATGGCAGCAGCATCAGGGACTACTTCCCCCTGGTATGACTATTGACTTGTTCAGAGGAAAAGCAGCTGTCAAAGATGTAGAAGAGGAAAAATTCCCCACGCAGCTGAGTAGACATATTAAGGTGGGTTGTCTTTCACCATGATTTCAGCAACAGGTCTTAGGCCTTCTGGGATTAGGGAATTTTAATTGGATCAAATGAGGCATGTGCTTAAGGCTTTTAATATATCTCACTGGCTGGATTCAATACTGTATTAAATTATCATATGGCTTATTTTATTTAGCTTGTTATGAGAACCCAACTGATTCCTTGATCAAACTCTAATATATTTTAGATGACTTCAAAAATTCTATATTTTAAAATAGTGCATGCACATGTCATTTTCATTCTTGTACTTTTAAAAATAAAATAAAAGTTGATTTTAGTAAGGAATTGGATGAGAGCCAAATGGTACAGTGGTTAAGGCGCTAGGCTAGAAATCTGGACTTTCAGCTTAGGCACAAAGCCAGATGGATGGACTTGAACTAGTCCTTCTCTCTCAGCAGTAGGTACTGGTAATCCTCAGTTAATGATGGTAATTGGGACCAAAATTTGCCGCTAAGCGATAACAGTTGTAAAGCATGATGTCACATGACCACATTGCTTAAGAATGACAATCCCATTAATCCCTGTTGCTTGATAAGTAAAGACCTCCTGGCCACTTCCTCACAACTTCCAACAAAAGCAGAGCGGAAGCTGGCAGGAATTGGCAAGTCCCAGCTGCCTTGAAAGTAGGCTGGTAGGTAGGTAAGTGACTGCTACCAGTAGGAGGCACAAGTTGCACATGCTTCAGGTGCAGCATCAAGCCAATGTTTTTTGGATCCAAGAATAAAATAAGATCAAGATTCAACTAGTGAGTGANGAGAAGAAAGGCACTGCAAACTACTTTTGTACAGTTGCCAAGAGAACTCCCATCAGTGTATCCAGTGGGAATTAAGTTTAATTTGAGGATGTCTTTACCTTACCGGTCTAGATTAGTACATATTATTTGTTACATGCTATTTCTTTCTTCCCATAAAACAGTTTGGTCAAAAGTCTCATGTGGAATGTGCTCGATTTTCTCCGGATGGTCAGTATCTGGTCACTGGTTCTGTGGATGGATTTATTGAAGTCTGGAACTTTACCACTGGAAAAATCAGGAAGGTAATTCTGTGACTCTTAATTGTCATGTGAACTGCTCAATACTCTTCATCAATTCTTTGGGCACAATAAATGAAGATGAGTAATATGAACACTTCTGGATTTCCAGATAAAATTGGAATGGAATTTTAAATTAGGGTATACAGTGCCAAACCAAATATTCTATTTGCTTTTTTTTTTTGAAAAGCAATGCAGCGCAATGCACTCATGACAGTCTTTTTCAAAATGGAAGCCAATAGAAGATGTTATGAGGTGCAAGATCCATGATCCATACCGAATATTTTCTTCTTTGCTTTGTCTTTGCTGTTGGTGGGGTGGGTAGAAAACTGGAATTATTCTCAAAATTGGAAATAAATGTGAATGGAGAAAAATGAACTTTGGAGAAGATTTGCAAAGCAACAGTAATAGTAATGTTGATGTTATTTGTGTAAATGATTACGATGTTAAAAACCCCAAATTTATGGAGTAACAATTAACATCTGAAGCACACACTTCGCTTCAGTCCTTGACTTATTCTGTTTCAAAGAATCTCCTGGTTTAGATCCAAAATTGCCCTCTGAATTAGAGAGTCACCACCAGTCTGGATTTTAATAGTATGATTTAGGATAGTGTGGCTCCTGAAATGAATTTTGTATATATCTGTTCCTCCTGATGCTTGTTCTTATCTTAGTTCAATTAATTTATTTTGTTCACTGCTTTGTTTAGGATCTGAAATATCAGGCACAGGATAATTTTATGATGATGGATGATGCAGTGCTGTGCATGTGTTTCAGCAGAGACACTGAAATGTTAGCAACTGGAGCACAAGATGGAAAAATCAAGGTATGCTGTTAAGGACAGATAGAGGCCCAAAGTGGCCCTTAAGAACTCTCTTTATTGAACTCTGTTTATTGAACTTCTAAGACATGACAGACACACAATACTGGGTGTTTGTCANGTCAAAAGAGTTTGAATTAACCATCCTCTGAGAATGTGTTCTTGGTCCTTTCTCCATGATTTTTTGTATTGCTTTTTAAGCATTGATTCATGGAGAGAGGTTAGAAGTATTTTCCTGAAGGTCTATGGAAATTCTCAGTCATCCAGGTCCCGGTTGTCCCAACAGTGTTTTTTCAAGAGGCAACAGAACTTTCTGTATTTTCTTTGAAGACATTTTGCTTCTCATCCAAGAAGCTTCTTGGATGAGAAGCTCAGAGCTGAAGAAGCTTTTTGGATGAGAAGTGAAACGTCTTCAAAGAAAAAACAGAAAGTGCAGTTGCCTCTTGAAAAAAACCTTTGCGATATTTTCCTGAAGGAAAGTAATTCTACTCTTTCTTAGCATCAGGAACAGTTTGCACAGTCCCTGATCATGATATGTATAAAGAAACAGAAACAGGTAAACTGTTCCTCTCTACCTTCAATATTGCATAGAAGGGAACAAGTTTATGGCAATGAATCATGCAGAAAAAGAGCAGTTTTCCCTGGGTGCACATTTGGGGTCCAGATTGTTCTGGTTTTTCTTTGTTTCTCTTGTGGCAATTTAATAACATTCACTAATCTCAGATATTCAGTTAATAAAAAGAGTCCAATTTGAGTACAAGAGACACAGTGGCGCAGTGGTTAGAGTGCAGTANTGCAGGCTACTTCTGCTGACTGCTGGCCAACTGCAATTTGGCAGTTCAAATCTCACCGGCTCAAGGTTGACTCNGGGCAATATGTTGACTCTGTAAACCATTTAAAAAGGGCTAGAAAGCACTGTAAAGCGGTATATAAGTCTAAGCGCTATGGCTATCTTGTTCAACATTCTGGTCCAACAATGGCCAGTCTACTGCCATGGAAAAATCTATTTTATTCATAAGGACAAGCAGTATATGTTTTAGATCTGAGTGAGCCAGGAAATTTGGCAGGAAATGTTTTTGTCTTGTGATGGTAACATCATTTCCCTGGTTTCTCTGAAGGTGTGGAAGATTCAGAGTGGGCAGTGTCTGAGGCGATTTGAAAGAGCCCATAGCAAAGGTGTCACCTGCCTGAGCTTCTCAAAGGATAGCAGTCAGATTCTGAGTGCCTCCTTTGATCAGACAATCAGGTATGTCTCATTTTGCAATACATTTGGCTGTTCCATCTGACTCGGACAAATAACGCTAATGTTTTTATGCTGTAACAGGATTCATGGGCTGAAATCAGGGAAGACTCTCAAAGAATTTCGTGGTCATTCCTCATTTGTTAATGAAGCTACATTTACACAAGATGGACATTATATTATTAGTGCATCCTCTGATGGCACTGTGAAGGTACGCTCCTGGGTCCCGATCACTAGATGTAATTTGCATGATTAGTTAAAATCTTTGCTCGTTGTTGTTGTTTTTTTGAAAACACATTCTTAGTAGTAGAGATAGTCCTCAATTTACAACCACAATTGACCCCCAAATTTCTGTTGCTAAGTGAAACATTTGTTAAAGTGAATTTTGCCTCATTTTATGACCTTTCTTGCCCCATTTGCGACCTTTCTTGTTAAAATGAATCACGACAGTTGTTAAGTTAGTAACATGATTATTAAGTGAATCTGGCTTCCCCGTTGAGTTTGCTTGTCAGAAGATAGCAAGAAGCTGGTCACATGACTCCAAGGCACTGCAAAATGTCATAAATATGAGTCAGTTGCCAAGCATCTGAATTTTGATCACATGGCTAAATCAACTGTTGTTAACGATTATTTGTACAGAAATATTTACAAATACTCTGCAGTGCCTGGTCCAGGTAAAATTAAATTAATTACAATTTCTGTCTCAAATGATTTCTACTAGCTGCAGCATTTTCAGACATATCAGGTTTTTTGGTCTTTGTAGACCCACCATAGTTTGACTTAAACTAGCTTCTAAATGCATTCTTCTGGTCAATCTCTTTCAAGTGACTGATTTTTTTTCTTTTTTCTTTTAATATTGGTCCGGGTTGACTTTTTGATTGCACTAAGATCACTTTTGAATGAAATGTTTGTATTAGCGCCCATCATGAGAGACAGTGTGTACAGATAGAGAAAAGGCCTATGTATTATGGGAAACAATGCTGTGGTTCGGGCCATTATATAACCTGCATGAAGACACACGTGGGGTAGCTTGGGTTTCATTCTAATATGGAATTTGCATATTTTCCTTTCCTGTTTATTTGTTAGGTTTGGAATATGAAGACTACCGAATGCTGTAATACCTTCAAATCCCTGGGTAGCACAGCTGGAACAGACATCACTGTGAACAGTGTGATTCTCCTGCCTAAAAATCCAGAGCACTTTGTTGTTTGTAACAGATCAAATACAGTGGTCATCATGAACATGCAGGGGCAAGTACGTAATTGGATTGTGTTTTAAACATCTGGGAGAACGCAATTGGTTGTTCCTTTTGGACTCAGGAGCTACAGCTGACAATGGGAAGTCATTGTTCCCACTTTTTCTGATTTGTAAGGCTTTTTAAAGTCATGATTAAATGTTGCATTGGTTGATTGAGGATGCTGAATTAATATTTAGGAGTCTTGATTAATTCAAAAGACCCTATTTTCAAGCTATTTGGTTAAAGATTATATTTTTGTTTATACACAATTTTAAATTGGTTTGGAAGGTTCTTAGCTTTTGCTTCAGAGATCTCAGAAATTTGTACTGAGAAAAGTCCTCTTTTTTCCCCATATATTAGCCCATAATATTGGTACTACTTTTTGTTTTTATATTTTATAATTAAATTTTTACCCTGCCCATCTCTCCTGTAAGGCGACTCTAGGCAGTTTACAGATTATATATGTTTTTAATCAAGGTTTATAAATGTCTCCAGTAACATTGTTATAGCACATCTCGCTTTTTTAAGGTGCTTATTACTCAAATCCTCCTATACTATAAGGTTAGTTGGTATTCCCCTGCTGTGCCTTTAACATATTTTCAAAGACAAAAGAAAAGGAGCTAGTGAGGTTTGAAATGTGCACATCATAATACTTGTACTATGTATTGAATCAAAAGTACAGTGCAGATTTAATATATACATTTCAGCTCACCCTCCCACCCGCTTCTCCAGGCGGAGAGATAAAACTCCTTCTTAGCCTTTGGTCTCTTTGTTCCATCAGCATCCTTTAACCCAGAGGTCTCCAAATTTGTCTGGGAATTGAAGTCCACACATCTTAAAGTTGCCAAGTTTGGGGACCCCTGTTTTAACCTCTGAAGATCTCCTTTGTTACTTGTGCTATTGCTAATAATTTGCATTAGAGATTGCAATTCCCTAACATTTTACACTGTCCTTTGGAGGGGGCATTTTCATGAGAAATGAATATCATATCTTGAACTATATTATGGCTGCTGACTTCCTTTTTTTCTTGTTCATATTTCAACTTGGTAGATTGTGAGAAGTTTCAGCTCTGGTAAGAGAGAAGGGGGTGACTTTGTCTGCTGTGCTCTATCTCCTCGAGGCGAATGGATCTACTGTGTGGGTGAAGATTTTGTCCTCTACTGTTTCAGTACAGTGACTGGCAAGCTGGAGAGAACACTGACGGTGGGTAGCAGAGGGTGTCTTGGTGGCAACCTAGCAGCAGTTCTCTTTGCAGTAGAGGCCAGATTTGGCTCCTTGGCCCTATAGACTTTTCCACCAAATCTAATATTTCCCCAGTTTACACTTAACAGAATTCCTGGAAGAGCAGATTTCCTCCTCTAAAAATCACTGGTGAAAATGACAAAACTCACCGCCCTGTTTCCTGACTGCCACACCATTTTTTCTCAACCCAAATATCCACCAAATGTATAGACTTCAACTTCAGAATCCTTTGGTCAGCTAACATGGCTGACATTTGAAGTCTTCAAATATGGGGAGTGTCTGAAAGCCTGCTTCGTGGTGTCTTTTCTGGACTTATATAGGATTTAGGACTATAGTTTAACTTTAATCCAACATACCATCACCTATTGATTGTAAGTAAACCATAACCATGTATTTAACAATCCACAATGTTTCTCTAATCAGATCAGATGTAATCTTCAATCCCAAAGTCAAAATTTAATTTTTTCCCTTTTCCTGTAGGAAATCTAATAGGGGTATCCAAGCCACAAGAAACAAGTAACGGGTTTTGTTTATTATTAAAGCACTCTCAGCTAGTTGTTCTAGTTTCAGAAAACATTTCTTGATTATTTTCTAAGTTTTTTTTCCCTTTTAGGTTAGAGAAAGATAGAGAAAATACGTCATTTGATCTTATATTCTGGAGATAAATCTTGTTTCTTCTTTCTTTCTGATGTTAAGGTTCATGAAAAGGATGTCATTGGTATTGCTCACCATCCCCATCAGAATTTGATTGCTACCTATAGTGAAGATGGGTTGTTGAAGCTGTGGAAACCATAGAACTGCATAAATTCCTTCAGCACGTGGCTTCTGAATCCCTGGGAAGTGTGTACCAGGTGCAGGGGATATGTTTCCAAAAAGATTTTAAAAAGGCTTGTTTTAATTTATATTGAATTTCATATTCAGCTGTCTCAAGAGGAACCTTTAGCTATATATAACGCTAGTTGTGTATGCAAATTGCAAAATCAGTTCAATTTCTATAAATGTTCTTTCATATGTTTCATTTCTGCTTCTTATGTGAATGACATTACTTCTACATATTTCTGGATTTTTTAAAAAATAAAAGATAAATTCTTTTAGTTAAGGGAAAAATGAAGAGCAAATACATGCAGTTTTACTATTTAAAAATTGCATGTTAAAATTTTTGGCAGTATTCATGGATATGTAAAGGACATATTTAAACATTGCCCATTGAAAGTTATGATCTTGCAGATTGTGTAACTTGGTTGAGTGAAACCCCTTGTTATTAAGATAATTACCACTTAATGGGAATATGTGTAGAACATGACAGATTAAATTTATAGCCACACTGGAAGTGGGGAGTTCCTGCTCTGGTTAAATGTTAATTTCCCTCTCCTATTTAGAATATATAAATTGTCTTGAATAGGATAGAAACCGATTGTTAGTGTTTTGTAGACTTTTTGATGTTCTGAAATATACCGAGTTTATGTTACAAGCTTCATCTTATTTTCAGAAAGTAAGAAATAAGAAAATATTTTTTTCCTTGAAGAATTTTAATTTTGCTGTACAAAATGGACATTTTATGGTTTCTAAATGTGTGCAGATTTTTTTTGTAGCTTTTTTTAAAAAAACACCTGCCTGTTCTACAATAAAATATTTCTTAAAGAGGCATTTGGATTAGAGCTTTTCTAACACTTTTAAAATAAGACCAAAGTTGAAATTTATGTTTATGAAGAAAGTATACTACTTTCTGGACTGGTGAAGAGTTAGTTACTTATTGAGTTGCATCTGCAAATTAGCACTGTTAAACGTATATCCATCTTTCCTATACATATTCATTGGGAGAGAGAACTATAGTATGCGTTGTATTTGGTGGCGTGATCCGTTACGTGATGGCGTCAGTTTCACATCAGTGCTCATAGGAACCTCACTACCTAAAACATTTACCATGTGCCCAAGAGTTTATTTTTTTAATTTATATTTATTTATTCAGCCCAAGAGCTGAATTTATGTGTTCTTCTGTAATTGCAGCATTGTGCCCAAATGTGCAAGAACCTTCCATAGCCACCTCACAAGCAGACCGTTCTCCGTTATACATAGAAAATGGTCCACAGTGATAAAGAAGCCATCATACTTTTACCAAGTTTCGGCAATCTTTGCTTTTAAAGAAATTTGATTAAAACAAATTTTTCTACATGCAGTGGAAACTCTTAGCAAATCTGAATTACAAATATATTGTAGTTATCTTAACATTTTCTAAGATTACTTTTTTAATTTCACCTCAAATTGCTTGGTATGTTGAGTTCAGTATTTATTGGCTTATTAGATCAGGGCTGTCACTCTCAGCCCGTGGGCCGGACACGTTGGCCATGCCCACACCGTTTAGCAAAGAAGCTGCAATGTCACATGATACTGTGACAGGAGTTTGACAACCCTGCATTAGACGATGATTTAATTTTTCAAACCAGTCTTTAGCTCATATATTTTCCTCATGCAAGTCAGGAGGCAGACATGTGGCTACTCTGCTTCTGAGCATTCAGTTTATAACTAAACATCTATATATATCTGCCAAACTTATTTCTTGTAACTGGCTTCAATGGGATAAAGATGCCAAAGTGTATGAGCCTCAGGATCATCCCATTTAGCTACTAACTAGACCAAAGGGTTTTTTTAGAAGATTTTCTTGACAAATGTATATTTGGAATGGATGGTTATATAGGCCAAAAAGGAAGAAGAGATGAAGCTGTTAGAAGGATAGTTTTATTTCCCCCTACAGGTACAAACTTGAGTGTAAAGTACAATAATCAAGCATTTTAAAGACACATAATTCCACTGTAACTCATCCTTATCACAAGGACTAAAATAATTTGCTGTACAACTTAAATCCTTGCCAAGGATTTAAGCTAGTCAATTTTTTTTGTCAATTTAAGATTCTAATGGTGAGAGATTTGTTTTAAAATTGCATATGGAACTGAAATGCTATTTTCTGCTATCCTGTTTGCCCATATACAGATATATACATATAGCAGTTACATAAATTTAGGGCTTATCATAAATGACAATGTTAGCAACTTAGTTTTTAGAAATAGCAGTCTTAGGTATATTTAAAAGAGGTACTTCAATCTTTGCTAACCCTTCCCCCAGTCATGATGCAATGCCCAACTTTATTTTGGATGAATCTATACTAGGTTAATTATATCGACATTTTGTAATAGTCATTAAAAGGTAGCCTTTTTCAGAAACTACACACAAAAACCTTATGGACTGTGAACAGTTCATTAAGGAGTCATTTAGTGTTAATGGGTTTTTTTTTTGCTAGTATTCATGCAGAATGGAATTTGAATGTTAGTGACATGAAACTCAAAATGCTTAAGGATGTAGTTTTGTACCATTATTCTTAGGCATATTATTTTTCAGTTACACGATTACCTCTATAAAAATTATGTATTTGCTATTCAGAATCCTTTTTTAAGCTTTTGTCCCATTTACACTTAAGACGTTTGATGAATTTTTTACTCCTACCCAAGAACCATGTCAGGATCCTGTCTAACATTGAGTTTTATACAGCATTCTAACTAAAGCTCAGTATAGAATGAAAGGTGTTCAACATTCCAGAGTAGAAAATAAGTAGAGTTCCATACAGGTGCTGTGCAAAGTCTCAACCAGCCATAGCACACCCAAAACACATCAATGTATCTAGATGAATACAAAATTTTAATTTCACATCTTTAACATGAATCATAAATACAGATGCATACATAAGAGGGAATATAATTTATAATACTAAACAGAAATCACTGAATACTAAGCCAGTGCATTTGCACACAATACACTTATGATGCACAAAATAAAATAAGCCAGAGTAAAGTGGCTTCAGGTTTCCTTAGGAGGCCATATAGAAATATGAACATTCCAACTTGATCCAAGTAGAGTTTTACCGATTTCAATTTGTTAACTTGATTTAAAAACAACTAAGTTTAAATATTACAGAGACAATAGCAATTCTGAATATAGCAACTTCAGTCCTTCACTCATCCACAACTGACATACAGGACAAGCAGCACAAGTGTAACTGTGAGACCACTTTAGGAAGTCTGGCATTGGACACCACCTCTAGGGTGGTGCTCATCATCTTCGTATGCTTCACCATTGTAATGCTGTCTTCTTTCCTGAGATGGGTCAAAGTCTACCAACTCTACTTGATCCATGTCTTCAGTTTCTTCCACTTCTTGCCTTGGCGGTAGCAGTTTTTCTAATAAACATAGCTTATCTGAGCAAAGGAAACCACTTTCTGGAAATATCACCTGAAAATTAGAAAAAATATGAATGCTTCTCATAAAGATATTTTTGAGTATGAAAAAGTATGAGTAATGTGTCTGAATTTTAATGTAAAAGATACATTTGCTTAATTTGTATAACTAACACCAATTGTTTAAGAAATCAGAATTATAAGGCAGCATTGCCTAAAATACGTTGAAGAAATTTTCTATGAGATATTTAATTAGTAACTCAACCATCACTTACCTTAAATTCAATTATAAGACGACCCTTTTCATATGGCCTACGGTAGATTGGCATTCCTTCATTTAGTACACACTTAATATCGCCATGTTTGACAATCTGACCTAGAAATGAAAAAGATATAAGTTGTGTTTAACAAACTTTATATAAAATTAAAGTTACAAGTACTTGTAATTGCTCAAGCAGATATTCATCTAAACAGCAAACTAAAGACAAGGCATCCACAGAGGGTAGTAATCTGATTCTGGGAAAAGATCCAAGTGCTAGAAATATTTTGTAACCAAATCCAAACATGGCATATTCCTAAAGTGCAGTATCATGGTAAAAAAAAGCAAAGGTTTTCTCAGACAGGTTTAAAAGATTTCTAATTCATCAGTTACAAATGATTGTGCCAATCCTGTCAATCCAATGCAAAAGGAGTTTGATAAATGCTAAATTCTATGGAGCTATTTAATTACAGTACTAATTTAAGAGAGTTATAGCTGATTAAGATCTTTATAGCATTTCACTTGGATTCTTCAAAAAGATAACATTTTATGGTGGGTTCCAATTAATAGTGACTCCAGTATTATTTGCAAATGTTCAACAGACTAATAGTAGGGAGCAGTTGTCAGTTAAAGTAGAATGTTCATTTAACTGAAGGGGAACTCTACAAGATAAATAAGACTTTATACACACAATGTAATATGGACAGATTTACATCCAAAATCTATTAAACCATGGTCTTTTAAATTTAAATTTATTGTACACAAGTTCTTTTTTCAGCAATACAGACTTACCAGGATGAGAAGTAATTATTATAGTTCGATTATCCAGCATTGCAATTGGTTTTTGAAAGCCACAGAGTGCTTCCACTAACTGTATATCCATAGACATGACCAGGTCTTCACCTCGCCTGCAGAGAAAAAGTTATTTGCCTTAGAATTGCAGGGCTATAACCATACTGTATAGGATATCAATTCCAAAAAGACAAGGAAAAAAACTACTTAAAAAGGTAAATTATACTATTAAATAAATGTACAGGGAGAGTATAGAGAGACCTGCATTCCTACAGAATTAAAAGGATTTGTTAGTGAAGTAAGACTATTCTGGCACCAGATCTGATTATATGGGAAAACAAAAAAAAAATTAAGGTTTTATCTTAATAGCTGATGTTTAAATATTATGCTATAATATAGCAGATCAGTGGTCCCCAGCATGCTATCAAAGAGTGCCATAGAACACACAGACATCTAGGGTGGTGGTTCCTCACTAATCCTTAATGTTTCTTTAAAAAAATTTAAGCGACTGTGGCATGCTGTAATGCAAAGTGATATCTTCCAGCATCTTTATTTGCAATAATGCACCTGAATCCTAAACGGACTCTATAATATTTATTGAAAAATAAAATGTTTTGGATGTAGTCAAATACAAGGGAAGGGAACTTCTGTTTGTTCCCAAAAATCCCACAAAGATAAGCATGATAGCAGGCAACATCAAACAGCACAACACATAGCATTCTGATAAACTGGCCCTCTGAAACTTTCCCATGGCAGCCATTTTGTGAATAGGCAATTTTCCCCATCCAGCAGCCACAGGGCTATCATGTTTTCAAAATTTCTCCTGCTCAAAAAAGGATGAGGATCCCCATAATAAATCAATATCTTGAAACTCAGTGACATTCCATGTTCAATTTTCTAAGTAAAAAAAATCCCGCCACAATTGCATGGGAAAAAATTAAACTGATTTGCCCTGCTACTGTACAGTAATCTAATATATACTATTTACATCCATAAGAAATTGTTTCAGCACTTAATGACTCAATCATTAGACTGAACAAACTTTTTAAAACTGAGAATATCATACACTTTCCTAAACAAAGAACCAGGAATTGGCAATTAAAAACTGTTGTTGTGCCAGGCTTCATACCTTGATATAACTAGTGAAGGGCTACAGAACTATGACAGAATCAGTCCGTCATCTGTACTATTGCATATTAATATGCATTTATAAAGGTAGTAGGTGTCCAGATATTAGTTACTATGTAGTGGTTTACATTTGTTTAGTAGCTTAGAACAAATTGGGAAAATTGCAAGGCATTGCAGAAATAATTAACCTTTGTAGAGACAAAGTTAAGAGAAACTGTGGGCAATTGTTACCCTGACCATCCTATTCTGACTACAAAATTTAAAACCTGTTCCAATCAGTGTCTTCCAAACATAAACCTTAAATGTCTGACAACCGACATTCCCAAGCTGTTATACATACTATCCAATTAAGATTTCCACAGTATTATTAAAACTTGCCTTGTAAACACAGAATGATCTTTTTGATCCAATACAATGATAATGTCTCCTGGCTCCAATCCTGGTTCTTGATCACCTTCACCATGAAAAGTTATTTTCTGACCATCTTTCATTCCTATTTCAAAAGAAACAGGTTAGACTTAAAATCTACACAATATATTTTAAATTATTGTACTAATAGATTCAGCATTCTTCACTCTGCAAATAATTTGAAGCATAAGTAGAAGCATGAAATAGGCGCAGAAAGCATATTCCTTAGCAGCTAGTAAAAAGCCAGCTAGTCCCAGTAAGTTATTTCTTGCTAATTTTCTTTTGCCAAAATTTCAAGTTCTGTATTATGGAATGTACAAGTGACCTATTTGTATTTTTTAGATATTGCGAAACTGAACGGTTGATGTATACTAGTTGTAATAATTTAATTTGAACATGTTTTAATAGTTTTCCTTTTATTTACTTATTTCAGCCCTTAAGTCAAAATTATTTTTACCCAAATACTAGTTTTCCAGAGCCATCTGATGTCTACTGTTCAAGGAGTCATTATGTCACCCATATAGCACCCCTCAATTCTTATTGGGAGCCATTAAACACACACAATTAATACAAAAATTATGGAAGTTATACTGCTTTATGAAAGCACCACCTCTTGACAGAGGTACTAGGTTTAATGCCCAGAAAGTCAGGTGTGTTTGTATGGGAACTATATTATCAAACAGGGTTATTCTGAGAAGAAAAATTAGCGAAAGACACAAGTTTCATGGCACAGACAACCCAAACCTACTTAATTTATCACCCGTTTCTAAAATTAATATGTTAATATGTAGGACTTTTAATATCCCACAATTCCTAATTTCTCCTTTAGTATACCTTTATCAATGTGGACTTCCAGAATTTTCTTTTCTCTAACAATTTTCCTTCCATTGCAGCTTTTACACCTGTCCTTGGGACTGATGCGCTCCCCATGGCCTTGGCAGTCCATGCACACAGACTGGATTTGCTGAACCATTCCGGGCCCTATCTGATGAATTCTTATTTGCATGCCTGTTCCTCTGCAATTAAGGCAGCATTCTACTGCACCTTTCTTGCCCCCTCGGCCTAAAAAAAAATATGAAAAAAATTTAAGATTAAAGAATATACTCCATCTTTTCACATTAAAATTTCTCCTGAACTTCTATAAAATTAAAGAAATGTTTTAGCATACCTTCACATTTATCACAGATCACATTTTTCTGCAGAGCAAGTTTCCGGGTTGCTCCATTGTACAAATCTTCAAGAGATACTGATAACTGATGAACTACATTTTTACCTGAAATGAAAAGCATGTTATTAAGGATTAATTCAATTCATAGCTTATAACCTTTTTGGGAAAAATCACATTTATTACAATGGAAATTAAACTTGGTTGGATCAATGGGGCATTTCTAAGTAAATACTTACAAAGGCCATTTAATGTGCAGCTTAAATCATGTTGAAAACATTTGGACTAATTGTATAATTTATACAGCTAATAACAGTAATAACAGCAACAGACTTTGAGGTACTATTCAAATAAGGCTAATAGATGCTTTAGTGGACATTAATTCATTTACAGCAATCATTACAAAGAAATGAATGGTTTTACAATAAATAAAAATTCTGAAACTAAAACTAATATATTTACCTGTTCACCTTGAATCCACATCATCATCACCTTTATGTCTGCAGGCAACCACCCTTTTTACTAATAAAAAGTTAACTACAATTTCCATTAGATCAAAGAAAGTTGTGCATTACCTCTCCTCTCTCTTTGCATTCTTCCACCTCCTCCAAAAAACATATCAAATATATCCATTGGTGATCCAAAACCGCTTCCACTACCACCTTCTTTTATTGCTTGTTCACCACCTTTATCGTACAACTCTCTTTTCTTGGAATCAGACAGGACCTCATAGGCTTGGGAAATTTGTTTGAACTACAACATTTTAAAAAAATCAAAAGGCTTAGTCTATGTAATTGCTGCCAGACAAATGATAGTTTATTATTTATACCATCAGCTTTACTACTAATTTAACCTTCCTAATTGTAAACCTTTAAGTCATGTTCCACAGAACCACTGTTGGTTTTTTGATATTGTGATAAAGTGATTTGTTACTCTTTTCTGCTGAAGTCTAGTTCACAGGTTCAATGCTGCTTTAGCTTTTTCAAAAGCAGCTAAGAATGACTAGGTGCTGCCACAAGAGCTGGGCTGCAAGTTTTCCAAAGGGCAGTGACTGTAAGACAGACTGGGAAGTAAAAAAAAAAACATGCTGATTTACAAGTGGATATGTCTACATAAGTCACCAGGAGTCAAGCTCATCATGGAAAGTTTTACTGAAGGTCACATTTGGAAATGACATGGAGAGAACATTTTATGTACGTTTTTCAAACCTTCTCAAAAAGACACTTAACTGTAAAAATCAAGTTGTATTTTCAATAAGAGACATTTGGCAGGACAAGAGACAAAAATGTTCAAGGGCAAGCAATAGTCAAGCAAAACAGAACATGGAAACATTGAAAACCTGAAGAAATATTATGTCCTGAAGAGGTATGCATAGGAGTTCAACAACCAGAATCCAACACGTTCACACCAAGAAATAAAATGAAATGGGTACAGACTACCTTCCACAAAGTTAATTAGCAGAAGGTGGGAGGAAGGTTTTTTTTAAAAAAAAAACCCTATTAACTCACCTTTTCACCTTCATTAGGATTCTTATCTGGATGATACTTCAATGCTAACTTCCTATAAGCCTTTTTCAACTCCTCCTGAGAGGCATTAGGTTTTACCCCAAGCACATCGTAGTATGTGGTCTCCTTCACCATGATGCAACCTTATCTACACGGAAACATGGTGAGGAAGAGAATAACGGTAAGACACTGGTTTAGCGAATAAAAACAGCTGTTGAGACTCTCTCACACTTTCCTATTTACCTTCCCTTCCATTATACCTCTTTTACCCTCAACAGAAACAATCCTCCCCCATCTTTCATCCACTTGCCCAGCCTCCCACAGCCTAAATGGCTATACAAACAGTTACTAAGTCTGACACAAAAGCTGGAAAAGAACAAGGAGGGCGGACTGAGCCGGACCTTCGCTTAAATGGCCCGAATAAGGTTCCCCTCCTTCAGTCGCACACTTGCCTGTTTCCGAGCAGATGAAGGTCACTTACCTGAAAAAGGGCTTACTCTCCCCCCCTCCCGCCACCCAGCTTCTCCCCCACGGGACACCCAGAAAGGATGCTTCTTCATGGTCACCCTTCCTCGTCTCACGGACAATGGGCACCAACCCCCTCTGCCCCGTTCCCAAAAGGCTCCTTTCTCTCAGGCTTCTCCCTAGTTTCCCTCACCGACCACCATCACC
>AZIM01000317.1:63293-81659 GCA_000516915.1 Ophiophagus hannah
ATCTATCTATCTATCTATCATCTATGTATTTAGATTCTTCTGTTTGTCCTTTAGGAATGTATGCCATACTGGGCTCAAGGTCTGAAGGTTTCTATGCAAAATCCAGATGTGCAGGTAAGGTTTTCATGTTGCTTTGCTTCAAGACTGATAAGCATGAGAATGTTAACATCATTGTAACTCTGATGCATTTTCTTCCCTATCTGTTAGGTTTACAAGGATGAGCAAGTTGTAGTTATACAGGATAAATATCCCAAAGCTCGCTATCACTGGTTAGTGCTGCCCTGGAAATCCATTTCCACTTTATTTGCTGTAAATCATGAGCATCTTGAACTGTTGGAACATATGCACAAGATTGGAGAAATGATAATCCAGCAGTGCCTGGAGAAAGACAGACTGCGCTTCAGACTAGGCTATCATGCCATTCCCAGCATGAGGTAAGGCAGAACTAAGGTTTGTTAACCTTCTATCAAACATGCATTAGAATAAATGCTGCCTTCTGGCCTATATCTTTTGTTAGTAAAAATGCTGTTTTAGCACATGTGTTTTTGCTGTAGTGATATCAATCCTAGTTATTATTTTTGCTTTTTGCTTTTCTTAGCCAGCTACATCTTCATATCATTAGCCAAGACTTTGATTCTAAGTGGTTTAAAACCAAGAAGCATTGGAATTCTTTTACGACCGACTACTTCTTGAACTCTACAGGTAATAACATAGGCTCTTTTAATTTCTATGCCTATTCAGACTTAGGTTTCTTCCTATAACTTTAGATCAAATAAGTTAATAGTTACTGTCCTGTTGGTTTAATAAAGTTCCTGCACCAGTCCCATAGAAAGCAAGTGGATAGGTAAAGCACATTTAGTTTTAGCACTAGAAGAATTGAGGCAAGGCAGGTGTTCCCCTGCAAAAGGTTCTCCCAGTATGAGAGAAAAGGGCCATGGAAAGTAAAAACATGGGAGAATTCAGCTTCCCTCCCTTCCAATAAGGACAGATATTTTCCCTATATATATTTGAAAAGCTCAGACACAGTTAAACAAGTGTGGCCGCTGCCCAGTTTGACTGGCTTATAAGATTCTTTCAGAACAAATTTTTGGACAACCTATTCATACCAAATATCTTTTGGATATCTGCTGTTGTAGGAATTGCTACAGAAACACAGCCATTCTCTGGGTGCTAATTTTGGCATTAATATAAAGAACCTTGGGATTATGCGTTGCCAGTATTGCTGAAAATTATATCAAATGTCATGAATTCTCTCCTCCCAGTTTCTAAGGTTTGCTCAAAGTGAGAAAAGTATTGGTAGCTAAGACCATTCATGTGGGGTTTGGAGTGGGATGGATATGGCTGGAGCTATAATCCTAGATCTATTATGCCAGCGGCCCTGAACCTTTTGGGCACCAGGGACCAGTTCCGTGGAGAGAGGTTTTTCCGTGGACCGGAGGGGGCGTGGTTTCGTGTGCTGCCTGTATCCCATGGAAGGGGCTTTGCTTGTTTGTGCTTCCTGGGTTTTGGCATGCTGCGGACCGGTGCCAGTCCATGGTCCGTGGGTTGGAGACCCCTGTATTATGCCTCTCTTCTTTTTCTCTTCAGATGTGATAGCAATGATAAAAAAGAAAGGAAAAGTAACCGTGGATAAGAATGCTGTCCAACTTCTAACACTGCCTCTGAAGTGCCACATGTGTAAAAAGCAACTGCCGACTATCCCTCAGTTAAAAGAACACCTTAAAGAACATTGGCCAGAATGACCGATGGACTGGTTTTATTTATGCACAGCAGCTTCCTGAGTATTGGGTAAATTCAGTTCCAATGTTCATATGCAAATATTAATGCTACTGCCTTATGAAGTGTACTAAAACATTGTCTACCTTAATATGACCAATGGTATTTATGGAGGGAAGTGGCTGTTATGGATAGAAGGGATGTGGAAATGTAAAAGGTTTGTACAATGATGTTGTACTTGTGCTTTTGCAGTGGAACCCTCACCTATGACCTCTCTCTGCCTTTCATGCTAAAGAATTCGTTATAACCATTTGGCCAACTAAAGTGAGCCCTGCTGTTGAATGAATCTTTTTGGTATGTGGTACTTACGTGTTTTAACTTTGACGTGACGGAAGGTAACGCTGTGCTCACATACTGTTCTACACTTCAAGCTGAACCTTGGCATTCATTTTCAAAACTGGCATGAGTAAAGGGTGAAAAACCTAAAATGTACTGTAGTAAGATTTGACTTGTAGCTTGACATATCAGGATAATGTTCCATCCTATGTTGGAGGCATTTCTCTGTTTTCCCAATTTGACTTTCAGCTTTATCACTATACTGTTTCTAAGTGGACTGCTGTGGATGTAGCAGGCATTAAATCAATGTGAAATCTGAGATCTTATTAAAAAAAAAGACTATCACTTGAACTCCTGTGTTTATTTCATTAAGTGTATGTATCTATAATGCAAAGCAATGCCTATTAAATTCTACTCCTGCCTACATCCTGCATTTTTTCAAATAATCTCAAGGTATTGGAGATATTATTTTTCTTCCACATACACCTCCCATTATAGCTTCACAAGTACCATTAAGTAGCTCAGGCTGAAAGGATCTAAGAGACCACTTCATCCAGCTAAATAAAAGGTGTTTTTTTTTAAAAAGGCCAGTATCTATTTTAATTCTCTCTGTTGATTGCAATCCTGTGTGAAGCAATCTCCCTTAACTCAATTTTTATTTCTGAGCAGGCATAAATGAGATTATACATTTAGGTATAATTCTGACATTCATGCTTCTAATAAATTCTGGAATACCAGGCCAAGAAAATGTTTGAATTCATGGACAAAAAAAAAAATATTGAGGTGTTTCCATGGGGGTAAGCAAAGCATATTTAAATAGCATTAACAATAAACAGAATATTGAAATGTATCCAACAATTCATCCTTTGAACAACATTAACAAACTAGTCGGAATAGCTCTTAACCTTAGCAGATTGATCTCCCAGCAATTGCACAACCTCATTGCTATTGTAGAAGCCTTTGTGAAACCCAGTTAAAAGTAAATTGAAACTACATATTGTGTAAAGCAGGGTGTCAGCCCTTCAAGGTGGGACTCCACAAGCAGGTGAGCTAGAGATGAAGACTGCAGAACCCCTCCCCCCCAACTTGCCATTTTTTGGTGACTCATTTCTTCTAAATGGCCATCTATTAACACATAATTTTGGGACAGCGCTTCCAGATTCTTTGGTGTGCCTTGTTTCACCAATTCATCTCAGCTCATCAACAAGTCCATCTCAAAATTGATTAATCAGAGCAAAAACATTCCACCCACTATCTCTGATAAATTGAAAATTTGATGTGAATGCAGAAAATATGTTGATCTGTTTTTAGCTTTAAACTCTCTTGATTACCTGTTGCTTCCTTAGCAGAACCATCAAAAGCAGCTCTCAGTCTTGTGCAAAATTCTGGTAATTGTCCAATACTAGACGACTGCTTTCGATATTGGGCATATTTCATTTCAGCAAACTCAGAATAAAAGTCATCTCGATGAGATCTGTAGTATGCTCTGTCATCCAACTTCAGTATAAACCATCTCAATGTCAAACTATAAAAGTTAGAATTGATCCTGAGCATTTCCAAAACTTTTCTGGCAAGCTCCCATGTCACTGCTGGTTGAGGTAAGCCATGTTGCAAAGGCTGTGCCAGGTGCATCATGGAATTTTGCTTTATAAATCCACTTGTTGGTGTTATAATAATGCTGCAGCAAGATGCTTAGCAGATGATTGAGTGCTCTGAAGATCAGATGACATCTCTTTGATCAAAGACAAGAGTCTGCTTCTCCTAATAGGAGGTGTCAGTTCTTCAATGTAGGCCAGGGCAGGAAAAAGATTCTGCAAGATATACAGTACTGGATTTGTAATTACATTATAGTAGAATTTTGGAAATCTAACAGCATTCTCCCTTCCTCATAATTAAGTGAGCCTGTTTAAATTTCTTTCTAAAGTTGTCTTCTTTCCTGGACTTAAATTGTATTTGGCTGCTACATTCCTTCTCCAAGATCATATATGTGCTTTGTTATGTTGGACTTGTATAATTACTGAACCCACAAATTTTGAAATCATCTTTAGAATATTGTGAATGTATGTATGGTTCGGTATATTGTACAAATGTAACCTAAAAATGACCCCCTTTTTGGATCTTAAGTGTAGATAAAATTAAATGTAGACAGCCTGCCCTTGAGGACAATCTTCTCCAAACTAATGTGTTGGAAGTACTGCTCAAAGAATTCCCATTATGATGTCACAATGCTTACTGTTGGTATCATCAGGACTTTACTACATCATGTCCATTCCTGCCATTTGAAATGGTGGTCAGTACATGGAGAGTAAGCTTATATGAGCACCAGAAAATAAAATGTCAAGCAGAGGAAGTGCAAGTTCTGGCTCTCTGCCGTCAAAGAAAGGACCAGCAGTCAAGCCGAGTACTAAATTTAGAGAAGAGGGAGAGGCAACTCCAAGGAGGATAGTAAAGGAGACAAGAGCTGTTGTCATAGACATTGGTACTGGCTCCTGCAAATGTGGTTTTGCTGGAGAACAAAAGCCAAGCCATGTGATTTCATCTACTGTAGGCAAGCATATCCAGGAGACAGCAAAGACTGGAGATAACCGGAAGGAAACTTTCGTTGGAAGAGAACTTCAGGAAGCTACAGTACCCTTAAAACTTGTCAATCCTTTAAGACATGGAATAATAGTGGACTGGGATTCTGTTCAAGATATGTGGGAGTATCTTTTCCTTAGGGAGATGAGGATTCGACCTGAAGAGCATGCTGTCCTAGTATCGGATCCTCCTCTAAGCCCTACCACCAACAGAGAAAAATATGCAGAAATGCTCTTTGAAACATTTTGTACCCCTGCTATGCACATTGCTTACCAGTCAAGATTGTCAATGTATTCCTATGGAAAGACCTCAGGTCTTGTGGTGGAGAGCGGTCATGGTGTCTCCTATGTAGTTCCCATTTACGAAGGATACACCATGCCAAGCATTACCGAAAGAGTAGACTATGCTGGATCTGATGTTACTCAGTACCTAATGAAGTTAATAAATGAGAATATAAAATTGTTCACGGAGAAAGACTGGAATATCGTAGAGGATATCAAAGAGAACCATTGTTTCACTTCACTGGATTATCAACATGATGCAGCCACAGCTCCCAGGAAGCATGAGGTTGAATATCAGCTTCCTGACGGGCAAGTTATCATTATTGGCAAAGAGAGATTCTTATGTGCTGAAATGCTCTTTAAGCCATCCTTGATAAACTCACAGCAATTGGGACTTCCTCTCCTGACCATGACTTCTCTCAACAAGTGTGACGTTGCCCTCAAAAAGAACCTGATGGGCAACATTTTGTTATGTGGGGGCTGCACCACCCTAAAGGGCTTTGCTGACCGCTTCCAGAGAGAGCTGATTAGAATGTGCCCAAATGATAATCCCATTTCATCAGCTTCTCCGGAAAGGAAAACATCTGTCTGGACTGGAGGCTCCATTCTTGCATCTCTCAAGGCTTTCCAGCAGCTTTGGGTTCATAGAAGAGAATATGAAGAAAAGGGTCCTTTTTACATCTACCGGAAATGTTTCTAAATCCCAAACATGAATCACTTTGCCTAGGAGAACGGGATGAAGTTTGGTTGACAAAAAGGACACACTTTCCCTGCTACCCCTATAATACCAATCTGAATGTTATATGATCTGGATGACATTCTGTTCTCTGTGTATTAAAAGCTCATTGTTGTAACAGCAAAAGATAGCGTTCCTTTTTTTGGTGCGAGTAACAGCAAACATCAGAAAATATGAATGCATCAAGGAAAACCTTCCAATTAGATGATCTATGCTGAGAGCCAGCAACTGCACATCTTCATTCATTCATTCATAGTAAACTTCGTTGAATAAATTAGGGAGGATTGTACACTTAACTATATTCCTGAAAACAGTGTCTATCTTAAAAAATAAAAATAAAAAGCAGAGTAGAACACCTTAAAGTACCAAAATAACTCATGAATTCCAGCTGTGTGTTTGCAGAATTCTTAAACCTTACCTATTATATAGCCAGTGCTAACCTTGCACCATCCGCATGCTGTCTAAATATATCCCAGCAACTTTAGCAGCTCTGAGATTTCTTTTAAGAATAAAATCAGGTTTTCATTAGCAAACTTGTGCATGTTGGCTATGCACCAATCTTCTTTAGAGGTTGCATAGAGTTATGAAATTGCAATCCACAGTATTTGTAATATGCACCCTTTATTAAAAATATAAACAGGCATTGGTCAACATTCATACACAAACATCTGTTCGTGTATCTGATTCAGTCACTGGAAACTATTTCCAGAAAAGGACTGTACTCAGTGCTTCATCATGTAGAAAATCAAAGGTGAGAGATTCAAAGAAAAAAGTTACAATAAAACTGTATTAACCTCCCCCCCCTCTTCTTTCTCCTTTGTTCTCAGAAAAAGAATGTTCCACCAATATTCAACCTGTCAAAACAGGGCTTAATATATTAATAAAATTCTTGCACAGTGGTACTGAGTTGTGTATCTTTAAAAAAAAATCTCTAAAAAATTAAAGTGCTACTGGTAGCCCTGCTTTAAAATCTCCAAAGAACATTTCAGATATCAAACTGCAAAAAAAGAGTGGAGAGTTCAAAGCAACATATTAAAAATAATTTACAATAGTAGAAGTTGACTGATTGCTATCGGGTTATAAAGGCAATGATGGGAGAAAAATGTGGAAGGAAGCCCATGATCAGACATATATAGGGGCAAGGTGGCTCACAAAGCAGTGTAAATTCACCTTGCCCTTATATATGTCTGTTTAAACAGTCTGTTTAAACAGTACATTTAAGTACTGCTTCTCATCATATATCCTTAAATGAAGGATGAATGCAGGTAGCCTTCACTCAATAACCACTCGTTCAGTGGTGCTAAACAAGGACTTATGACTGATCCTCATGGTTATGGCCATCACAGCATCCTTGTGGTCACATGTTAACAATTTGGGGGCTTAGCAACCAACTTGCAGTTATGACGTTCCAGGGTGATCATCATTTGCAACATTTGCCTCCAGCTTCTGATTAGCAAAGTCAATGAGGAAACAATGGTTACAAATGCCAATCACATGGCCATAGGCTGTTGTGACAATGCAGGATTTGCCTAATGATGGTGACTGGGACTGCTAGAACTGCTGTCATTAAGTTGGTATGATCACATGACATCATGCCCTGTGATCTCATTGCTTAGTGATGGAGTTCCTGGTCCCAATTGTTGGTAAGCGAGGACTATCTGTAGAGGTCTTCATCCCGACAATAGTTGTGGAACTGAGTTTATTGGAGCAGAGTAAGCTTCCACTGAGTGTTTTTGTTGAGTTTGGGAGCAATAAAGATCTCTGGATCTGAGAGAAAGAAAAAGCAAGAGAAAATCCTACAAATAAGATAAGCAAGCAAGCAAAAGTAACAGATATTACAGTATACTTTATATAAACATTCTGACAAAAAAATAAACAAAACCTCACAAATGAGAAGAAATGTATCACTGTGACAATAGTCCTATGATTTGTTTGCTACATGAAATTAATGAAGAATAAACTAAAACTTTATTCCTTTGCTACCTAAAACAGCAAGCTCATTCTGAGTTTTCCTAAATTGCATCCTTCATGGTAACTACACACATCTAGGGAGTGAATTCAAAATTTGAATGCTAGGCCTGTGCAAAGAGCATAGCTAAGCAAGGAAGGGGTTTTGGTCAATTACTAAAGTTCACAATCTCCTTCCATGTTGAATAAAGTGAGCGTTCTTGCAATTGGGAGCCAAGTTTTATTTTTTGATCAGTTTTTGGCAGCTGACAATTAACAAAAGGCCAGAATTATCAGCCCAGAGGTGAGCAGTATTTGAAGATTTGATGATAAAATTGCATTTGTATGCTGCTCAGAGTTACTGTTGTGAGATAGAAAGCTCAATAAACCATTTAAATAAATAACTTTGGTTTGCTATTCCATTTCACATTGTAAGTGGGCAAAATCAACTTTTTTTCCATGCTATGTTAATATACTATTAGGATTGTAACAGGTTCCTTTGCAACCCATAAATTGCTGACAGATGCATTTCAAGACAAGCTTAAGTTCCAACATATTTATATTTATATTTATATATATATATATATNACACACACACACACACACATACATATACTGGTATACACACACACACACACACACAAATTGTAATTAATTTGTACACTGCATGATCTGTCTTACCTTGTACTATAGGAGCCATCACTTTCTGTTGAGTATAGGCAGCACTTATGCTATTAGCAGTTGAATTGGGACCCAGGATCTAAAATTGCAAGGAATTAGTAAAAGATGTTGATTTATTTAGAATAACAGTACAATAAAACCATTATTTTCCCTATGGAATGAACAGGAGAATTAACTTGATTTTGTTTCCCAACTCATTCTTGCACCTGCTTTGAATTTACAAGTAGTCCTTGATTCATGACAGCAATTGGGATTATGCTAAAGTGATAGTTATGTAGTGACTGCATTGTTAGTAATAAAAATCCCTACATTCTAGTTGCTGTCATTAATTAAATCCCATTGTTGTTAGGTGAGGCAACTTCCTGCTGACTTTCCACAGCCAGTCAGTGGAGAAGGAAGTGAGGGGGTGTAGGGGAGGATCAGTGAGGTTGCACAAGAGTTCAAGGGAAGCACAAGAGGGATGAAGGGGTATGCGAGGCACAGGTCAGTGAGGAAGGGTCGAGGAGGGTGCAAGGGGTTGTGCAACAGCATAAATCAGGGAGGGTGCATGAGAAGTGCAGTGTAGGTCAGGGAGGGTGTGCGAAGAAGGATTGGGAGCATGAAGGTGCCTGGGTCAGGGAGAATGTGTGGGTGTGGAAGGAAGGGTCAGGTTGTAGTACTGTTGAGGATGCATATGAGTGCAGAAGAGTGTGAGAAAGGCATGGGGAGGGTACGTGAGTGGCCAGCAGGGTGTGAACAATGAGGGGTTGAGAGAGAGTGCAGAGGTGGGGGAAGACTTACTGACTGGGGTGAATTTCCCTACCAGCTTGCCCATTGACTTCCTGGTCGTGCATGTGAACTATTTGCCACGTGCCCAGATTGCATTTGTATAACACAGATGCTGGGACAGATAGAACTCCAAACATCATTTGTTCAGCACCATAATTTGGATTGGTTGCTGAACAAATGGTCATAGATCAAGGACTACCTACACTCAAACATACATCATCTTCCTGGCAGCAACAGAATTCTTGACACAAACCAGTGAAATGGGATTCTCTTAAGAGAAATCAGGTAAATAAAATGGCTATATAACCTCCACAGCAACCCATTACCAGATACAGCTATGATTTATTTATTTTTAATAAAATGCAATGAATAAAAACCCAATCTGGTACTATATCTAGCTTCCTCCCCAGGCCAAAGAAGTGGCATGCAATTGTACCGTACACTCTTCCCATTTTGTACATGCATGCAATATCGCAGTGCACATCAAGAGTAAAACAGGCAACTTGATGCTGCTTTTGTCATTTGCCTCCTCTTGACCTTCCTTCCCCCCTCATGGATGCATGCACCCCTTGTGGATCTCTCTGTTGCAACGGATTTTTCTTCAAATAAAGTGACCTCCTTAAGAATGCTTTTTCAAAATGAAACAGTGTGATACAGTGTGCCAGTGAGAGTGCCAAGGGAGCAAAGCTGAAATTAATGTCTTACTGGATTGGCTGGGGTGTGCTGCAAGTCTGGGCTCCAAATTTCCAGCAGGGAGCTCTCCACCAAGTGAAGGGTATCCTCAAAGGCCTGTTGCAATTCCTGGGCTTGTTCATCATAGCTATACAGGACCAGGTGTCTTAAAATGCTGTATATCTCACCTTCAGTGGAAAAAAAAGATCCCATTCTAGTGAAATGCATTTTTTTTAAAAATGGGGTACGCAGAGGATCAGGCCAGCTTTAGGATTTATTACTTGGAACCCTGACACAGAGAAGATAAACCTCTCCTTTGCATGCCCTCTGATCCTAGGTTAAAATAATGAAATCCCCCACTCCTATTTTTCAGGGATATAGGCATAAACTGTATCTATCAGCTCAAACTCCCTGATTTCAGAACAACAGCCCTGGAGGTTGCTATAGGGCTTGATTTCTCCAGGGACATTCTGGAAAGGTATTTAGAAATGTCCTACATTCTAAAAATAATAATATTGGCTGACAGGGCTAATAAGTTAGAAAGTTCCAACGTTCTATCCAATGATTCCAGGGTTCTTAAGATGAATGGAAATACACACACATACACCGTGTTTCCCCAGAAACATGACCTACTGCGAAAATAAGCTCTAGCCTGATTTTTTGGGGGGCTGGGCATAATATAAGCCCCACTCCAAAAATAAGCCCTAGTGAAGGGGGGTGGCCAACACAGGAGGCGGCCCTTCCCTGGTCACCTCATGGAGGTTTGTCCCATTAATCATGGCCCGCGGATCAGCTGAGCTAGCAAGGGCTGGGAGATGCCTCTCATTCTCTCTCTCTGCAGAGGTCTCCCAGTGCAATGCTCTGCTGCAGCTTCGGAACCTCTGCCTTCCCTGAGCAGGATTGCAAGGCTGTTGGCTTGGGAGGGAGCATTTTGGGGATGTGTGTCTGCGCAGGGCTCCCCAAGGATAGAACGATTAGCAGGGAAATTGGGGAGGGGATTTTCCTGCTGATTGGAGCAAGACGAAGCCTCCAGCCTTGCAATCCTGTGCAGGGAAGGAGGTATGCTCTAAAGCTACAGCACAGTGTTGCACCGGGAGACCTCCACAGGTAGCATTTCTGAAATGTTAACTTTTAACACCGTACTCACAGGAAAATTCCTCCGCTCATCACGGTTTGATTTGCTTTCTGTGAAGCTTTGTGCTTTGTGCTGAGAAAGGTCTGTGCTTTTTTGTTCCCTTCTCCCCCTCACCCCTGGCTATCCATCTCAGCTTTCGCAGACAACCGTCCAAGGTGGAGGCTCCCTTGTGGGGTGCAATCAAACTTCCAACTCCAACGGACCTGGTGGGCGCGAGCTACCCTGACCCAGAAAGGGGAAGGAGCTGATGGGGGGGGGGCTGTGGGGAGTTCTGGGAGTTGAAATCCACAAGTCTTAAAATGGCCAAGCGGCTGCCTATGCTGCTGCTGGCCTCTTTGCCCTCCTGGTGCGGGATTGCTCCTGCCTGGCCAGATCGATTCAACAGGCTTGACTGTATTTAGGAATGAGTGCAAGTAAGAGAACCAAAGGGGAATAAAAGACAAGAGTGAGAACTATCATGTCTCATCTCCTCAGTACTGTTTTTTAAATTGCTCATTTGCAGCCAGTTTTTTTTAAATTAATCTGATTCCTTAAGACTACTATCATATCAAAAGACTCTAAAAGGGAGAAGAAAATGAGAGCCAGAGTAATGGTGAAGAATTTACAGGAGACTGTAAATTCTAGTCCCACCTTAAGCATCAAAGCCATCTGGGTGCTTTTGGGCCACTCATGCTCTTTCAGCTCAACCCACCTCAAAGGGTTGTTGTGGGAAAAATAGGAGGAGGAAGGAATAGTAGGAATGTTCACTGGCCTTGAGTTGCTTATAAACTAATAAAGATGGGATAAAAGTCTAATAAGCAAACAAACAAGTAAGTAAATTAGCACTAACAATTAAGTATTCACAAATTGTTATCCCATCTACAAACTTGGTTTTGGATATGTGGATTTGGTAATTAGGCTCATCTGGTAAGTAAGTAGCCTTTTGTGCAACTTCCTGTTACCCCAAGATCACTGAAGATCACCATTTGGAATCTCTACAGACACGGTCATTAAGTCCCGCTTTTGGACATCTCCCTCAGATCTTTTCCAGATTTCCTTTAGGGCCATTCTTCTGTGCCACATCCAAAATTTGAAGACACAACCCTTGCAGCTAACCTTTCAAGTTGTCAACACTTCGAACAATTTCCCCTAAGGCTTCCAGAAGTGCAACATCTTCTAAGGGACTTCCTTCCTTCAGGCTGTGTTTCTTGCGTTCTGCCTTGCGACGGTTCTTTGAGGAGCGTCTGCAACAGATCAAAGAGCATCTGCAAAATGAGCTGGCTGACCAGGTGGTAGTGGAGAAGTGAAAAGAGAGACTACAGGGATGGGAGAGGAGGACAGCTTATAAACATTTCGTCTGATCAGTATTTCTGCACTTGCGCGTGGCTTGAATTGGATGAGGGAAGCCTGAGATAGTAAGGCTGATACAGATTGCATTATTTCAAGACTGCAGATGAAATCTATAGGACAAGATGACTGCCTTAGGCTAGTTCTGCTCCCCTCAAACACAACCCCTTTCCTTCCCTGAAAATGGAAAAGCTGCACCTCAGAAGAAGGCATTTTTCTCCTATTATGCTTGTTTTCTATGTGCAGCAAGTTTTGATTCTGGATTTTTATAGAGGGGAAATAAAGGAGATTCAAACTGAATACATCTGCCATCACACAGAAAACAGATTTACAGTGTGCAGATAAGCAGAGCGTCATTTGAAGTGGGTGTATTCACATTCAAAAAAATAACTGCTTTAATGAACTGAAGAAATGCCTGTTCACATTCTCATATATATATGAACCACCTCATTCGAAGAGCCTTGTTTACAATGTCAAGGACAATGACAGTAAAGTTTGGAGGGCAATTTATCAATTTTCCTTCTTGTTTCACTATTAACTGTGATTATTGCCAGAGACTGAAGCGTTTTATGTCCTTCTCTTTTTGGGGAAATGTAATGTCTGGTTCCAATGAATGGCAACAGAATCAGCAAAAGAATTATTTTTATCTCTATCTCTTTGTTATCTCTCTGTACACCCATGATCTGGGAACTGGAAGCATGTCATTAGCCATACACTCCCACCCCTCTTCATATATGGTCAGGCTTTATAATGTTTCAGCAAAAAGGTTTCATGCTTATAGATGGCATATTCTCTTAAGACAGTACACTGAATACCTAAAGGATATTATTTTTAAAATGTGAAATTTTCTTTCTCTAACCCATACAAATGTAAAATTCTAAAATTATTTTTCTTAGAGGTGAAAATGGGAAAACATTTTAATTAATGTTTAATAATTAATTAACAATGAATGACTAATGTTGCAGGCCTCTAAGGAGCCAAGAGAAGTTGCTTTGTAGCCTGTTTGATTATCAAGCTCCCAGTGGAGTTTAGGGAGATCTAAGAAAAGCAGTCTTTATCTGGAGACCAAAATTTTCCACTTGGGACATGAATGGCAGTCAAACTATTGTACACCAAAGCTATGATAAGGCAAAGTAACATACGCAGATATTCTTGAATTACTGTGGGTATATTTGGAACTTGTGTCACTGGCTGTTACCAAACTGCTGGTATCAGAAAAGAGATCCGATTCAGGACAATTTGATGCTTCGTGATCTGCAAAAATTAGTTATTTTGATCAATAAAAGGGGAAAACATTCACATCTTATCTGTTAAATAAATTCTTCTCGTCACTTCATTTCAATAGCACTTTTTCTGACTGTTTTAGAAACATTTTGCAGTGTTTCAGGTGCGTACAGGGAAGGTGAAACCAAGGAAAAAGGTATGATTCCTGATGTGAAATGTTAAGACTAGCAATCTGAACTTTAGTTAATGGGTTAAATTAATGAATGAATCAATTCTATCTAGTCCAACATCTTATTCCTCTGGAGATCTGGCAGATATTCCTGGAAACTTTAGTTCAAATACTTTGCTTCCAGCATACAGAAAGGCACTGCCATGGAATATAAGGTAGCATTATTTCAAACAATGTCAAAGTAAGAACTACACAGATTGCAATAATGTACCTTTAATGCTAATCTGGTATAAATACAGAATCTTGGAAGGTGTAAGAGGAACTTCCTGCCCTCATTTACAATGAATTAATGAAGATACTTTGAGGGATTCCAAATGCTTCTTCTTTTGATTTGTTTCCATATAGGCTAAACTGCCACTTATGAGATCAGTTGCCAACTGATTCACTGCAATCTCCTGATTGTTTAAATCAGTGGTCTTATCACTGTTTTCTCAGCCTCCCCACAATCTCACTTGTGTAGCACTTCATAAGTAGCAGAAACCAAAAATGTAAAGTTCTACTATTTTGTTGAAGTAGTAACTGAGGTTCCTACTCTTATCTTAAGGCACTAACAAGGAGCTTTCTATGAATTAGTGTCATAAAATGCAATTCCATTGAAATACATTACCTAGTAGTTCATTTTGGGCTTGCTGCTTAAGCTCTCGAACTACAGAAAGGCGCTTACGATGGTGGGAAAATTCTGCTTTCTGTGTTTCCAAGAACACTAAATGGTTTTTTTGAGCTAGAGAGGTGATCACAGTAAAAGGAAAATTATACACATGTAGCTGAAACAGGCACATTAAAAAAATTGGCAATGTAAAATAAAACAAAATCAAGATCAAGCTTAGATATTCTTTGTGCCCAGAGACAAAATTTTGCAATATCCCGTTATATGTCCTTATCTCAATCCAACGCTCTTTCCCTCTTCACCTAATTTGAATCTCATTAAGCTCATACCTCCAAGCACATATCAACCCTCAAGAAGCCTTACCTTCCAACAAAGATGGCCTGAAGTTTGTCTCTAGAATGTCGGTCCTATTGTATTTGTAAATCTAAAATGGGAAATAAAACAATAAACCTCTCTGACAAAACAAAGCAAAACACAACACTTTCCCACAGATAATGGAAAGGATTCAAGGGTTTCAGGAATCTTACTATTCTCAAGGCTTCATCCCAGGCAGTTCCTTCTAAAAGAAGCAGGATGGCCTCTTCGTAGTCCTGGAAAAGGGTAAATCAAACATTTACTATCATTTTGTTAACTAATCAGTTATTTCCCTCTCCTGAAGCTCTTTAGCAGGAAAGAAATATATGGATGAAATCCAAAATCCTGTAATATTCATAATATACAGTGAGTACTCTGCTTGACCTGCTTCTAATATATATTTGTAAGTGTGTGTATGCACCTAAAGTGCCTATTAACCTTTCCTTTCTTTTGCCACCATTGCTCTATTTCTATTTGTGGTTCTTCATATTTTGTGATTTTCTCCTCTAGCCTTATCACTACATTGCAGGTAACATTCTGCATCAATGAACTATGAGAACTGATATAACCTAATGTTCCAAATGCTTCTATCTTATCACATCAACTCAGCCACGATGCTGTTCAAGAGCATGAGATGATATATTCCTCTAATTAAAAGCTATTTCTAGCCACACATGCCTGAACCAGCTCTTGTTTTTTCCTTAGCTGGCATCCTTCCCAGGACTTTGAGATATCAAGCTAATTTTATTAGGCAGGTTAAATCTTTAGGATAGCAACTAGCAATACCTTAGCAATACTTATATTGTCAGTCATTCTACTTGCAGGGAATGGATGAAAGACTGATAGATTTGCCACATAAACAGATGTGGCATGGATGAAGAGGTTTTCATAATAAATTTGGTGTCGTTAAACAACAGGGTTCAACACTCTGAAGTATATACATTTGGCTGTAGCTAGAACACAGCATACAAAATCCAAATGAAGCAACGTAACCATGGGGACCTACAGATAAACTGCTCTCAGCAATACCATCAAAAATAGTTTATACTATCTTTCCTCTCTTATCAAATATCCCTTGATATGAAAGATGAAATAACAACATGGAAAAAACTGGAGGCTTATAAAATGGAAGGTGAGGACATGGGAGTCCTACACAAAAGGAACCTTGTCCAGAAACATGGGGAACAAGTCATGGTGTTACATATAGAAGACAGACCTGCAGGAATTTTGATTTACATTTAATCATCTGGGGGAGGAAGCAACCCACTGCTGCTCAGTGTTCATTTTCTATTTTCAAACACAGGCAAAAGATACAAGGAAAGATGAAACTCTGGAAATAATATCACAGATCATCATGCAAATACTACGATTTACGTAGCTATATCAGATGTATAGAATGATAGCACTTGGATGGTGATGTCATCATTCTGGCATCATTGTAGTTTGCTACAGACCATGTTGCGAAGAGAGATGCATGGGTAGAAAACAGCAGATAAAAAAGTGGATCAGAAACAGAACAAATGGAAGGGAGTAAAATAGGAACTGCACCTTGGCATATTGTTCCAGAAGAACTGCTGCATCGACATATTTTCTTTTTTCAGTAAGTCTTCCTGAAAGAAGGAAAGTGTTCAGGAGAGAAAATGGGAGATTTTAAAAGGCTATTTTTTTCAGAGTTTTCCAGCCTGTAACAGTTTCACAAGCCTCCAAACCAAATGCAGCTTCTCAATCACTCATCCCTATTCTTAAACTTTGGCAACAGGTACATGAAAGGGTACCATTCCATCCCAGCCATGCAGTTCCAGGGACAGAACTAGTCCAAAGAGTTGCTAAGGCTTAGTGGTGGTGGCTTATATCAGCTGAAGAGAGTGTGCATATTCTTTCCCAATACCTGAGTCCCATATCATACTTGATTGGTGCTAAAAAAAAAAAAATGTCTTCAGAAGTCTGGCAAGGTTGCTGTTTGAGAAGGACCGAACAAAAGTAGATTTCTGCTATAATTTCCAAAGCTTTCGATTATGGTGGAGATTAATGCGCCCCTTTGAATCCACTGGGAGACCCTACCCAGGGTCACTTGTATTTTAGTGATCTCTAGATTGGACTGCTGCCATAAACTCCACACAGGGCTGCCACTGAAATACATTCAAAAACTTCAGCAGGTGCAGAATAGTGACACAGGCAGTTAGTGTTTTTCAGCATGTGACACCATTGTTAGGTGGGTTGCATGGCCGCTGGTATGATTCCAGGTGTAATTCAAGGTAGTCACCTTTAAAGCCCTTCATGGTTCGAAACCAGGTTACTTATGGGGCCATCTCTTTCCGACTGTTTCTACCTGCCCTATTTGGTCAGGCAGCAGAGGGCAAGGGATGTTAATTATCAGGCCCCAGGAAGAGATGTTTTTCAGTCATGGCATCTACTTACTGGAATATCATCCCTTTGGAGATCAGACTGGGCCCATGCCTGTAGGCCTTGCCCAAAAATTATTGGCTCTGTGGTCAATCCTGTGGCCCCTAGGTGTGTAATGAATCCTGGTTGTTTTGACTGTGATTATTATTTTATAACTCCTTGGCTGCTATGGGTTTTATATTTCTTTTTTTGCATATGCTTTTATCATTTGAAATACTGTTAGTAGCCCTGAGTCATATATTTGTGATGGGCAGCCATATAAACCTATGGGCAGCCATATAAATCTATGAATAAATAAAATAAGACATGACAGATAAGGTGCCTTTGGCCATGTCACAGTTTGAATCAGTTTCTACATACAAGCATAATCAACTTCATGAACTAATTGCAAGCTTAACAGTGGGATTCATCTGCTTGCAATATTTATCTTTGTTTTCCATGCCTCTCCAATTCCCCGCCTGGTCTACCTCTCAGCTGAAATGTAGACTGTATGTTCCTCAGAGTACATGCCTGTCTTTTTCCCGCTCTGGTTCTTAAATGATTCTGCCAAGTGCCATGCATGTCACCTGTACTATCTAATAAGAATGAACAGTATTTTTAACCACCACATGTACATTTTTGGAAGGGAAAAGAAATTGTAAAAAGATAATACAATTAAAAACACTTGGGATGGCCAAATTTGGAAAGGAGAGACAGGTTTAGGGTTAACGTGGATACTCACCTGCCATGCTCCTTGCCAGGCTGGCCAGCTTGTCTTCAGTGTAACAAAGTTCGGCAGCTGCACAGAGAGCCTGCTGCCAGTTGCCACTGATCAGAAAAGCATCCAGAGCTTTCTCAAAGGCACCACATCGGAAGAAGATCAGCCCAGCTTGTCCAGCAAGATGCTTCTGGATTAAATATTCTCCGTAGGCATAGCTGATGGTCTGCAAAAGACAGTTACAAGGAAATGGACCTGGGCTCTCTCACTGATAGAAGAGTTGATTGTTCTTGACGGTTTTTGGAGACGACCGGCAGAGGTTTAAGTGAAATTGTAAAGTGCGCATTCCATTAGTCATCTGCCAAAGGAGCACAGACTGTCTACCGTCTGAGATTGGGAAGCATCTGAAGGTGTGCCAGGCTTATATTTTTGCCTTTTTTACAGGTTGTCCTCAACTTACAACAGTTCATTTAGTAACTGTTCAAAATTACACAGGCACTGAAAAAGTGACATGACCGTTTTTCACACTTATGATCTTTGCAGCCTCCCCACGGTCACATGATTTACCTCTGGATGCTTGACAAAGATGGTTCATATTTATGACGGTTGCAGTGTCTTGAGGTCATGTTATCCCCTTTTGTGACCTCCCGAGAAGCAAAGTCAATGGGGAAGCCAGA
>AZIM01000317.1:97692-108897 GCA_000516915.1 Ophiophagus hannah
GNNAGGATTGGGGGGGGGGAGAAGCAATTATGGGGACCCCAGAAGAGGTAGAATGAGGTATCTGTGGGTCAGGGGGAGGTCTTGGGTGGTCTGAAGTAGGTGGCCTGTTCCCTCATTAGCCCCCCCATGGTCTTCCCCACCCCAAGATACCCCATTGCATTTAATGAGCTGCACATTTGCCCATGCATTTAATTAGTGAATGTATGGGCAAAAGCAAGGAGTGATCTTGTTCAAGGTACGAGATTCATTCCCATGAATTCTTGAGTTACGGATGGAATGGGCAGGCTCCATTACATTCGTAACTCGAGGACTACCTGTATAACACAAGTCTTCCCCAAACTTGGCATTCTCCAGATGTGTGATCTAATTCTTGGCAATTCTGTGAAGTGAAGCCAAACATTTGGAGAGTGAAGCAATAGCAGAAAGCTGTGTTACAAAAATCTAAGAACTGTCGATAAGGAACAGACCTGAAAGCTACTTCATACATCTTATGGCATCCTTCCCAACTAGAGGGGCTTCAAGATGTGATGGATAAGACCCTTGATAACCGCGGCCAATATGGATCAGTTAGCCAGAAGCTATGGGAGTCATACCTAACATAGCTGAATGGTATCTAGTTCAGATAACAGCATTAACTGTTTCTAAGCAAACACAAACTCTTATTCAACTACACCCTATCTTTGTTGATGAGAGACAGAAAGAGTGAACTCTACTAATTATATCTTACTACGGATTATGTGCTAATTTCTATGTATACCTCCCAAACAGCAACTGGGAGAATCCAATTTAGAAAATGAAAGGAACAACCATTTTGGAAACTGGGGGTCCTATAGAACCATTCCCTGTCTCTAACCAATGACTCCAATCAATGCCTTCCAGAGTCAAGTGTAACATCTAGTACCTGTATGATGTTTCCAGCCGAGGAACTGCAGCTGTAAATCTTTTTCCATTAACTGCACCCATCTTAACTGTAGAGTCCATTTCTGGATGATTATCTGTCAAAAGGCAATAAGGTATATCATTGAGCTAAATCACACACACCTTTTTACCTTTACTGCCACAATATAATTCTTTAAAGTTATGGCTTAGCGAATAAAATATCAGGTGGCCATTCTGCACGGACACCTCCAAAAATAAGTTAAATCTATTTTCTGACAGAAGTGTTCTATAATTTCTAATAAAAGAGGGAAATTCATACAACAGGGAACCATGTAGTCACTGTTATGTAAGATGGAAGACACATGTACCACTCTTTCCTTCTACATTATTTTGTATAAAATGGTGACACTGAGATTGTCTGTTCTTCATATGAAAGTAATCAGCAATCAGATCAGTTCACCATCATTGTTTGTTTGCAAGAAGCAGCTGCTGAAGAGCAGTGGGACTGCCTATAGAAGTGAGGGAATCAGGAAGGCCCTACATGGCTGACCTGCTTTTTCTGTGAGAATGGACATTACATGACTTCCATCCCTATACCCTTGGAGGGAATTTCTGTATTTTTACACAGAATATCCTGTGTTGAATTTTTCAGTTACATTAACCAAGGAGGTCTTAATGAAACTACCCCATACTTTTATAAGTTAAACGTACTACTAAGCCTCATCTGAAAAAAGCTGCATTAGAAAAACTGGAATTTTTTTGGGGGGGGGGAGATTTTTTTGGAATTGGAACCCAAGAATTTCCCCCAAATACAGACATATAGCAATTACAAAAGGTAGTGGGATCTGAGGCAATACATTGTTCCAGCCAACATACAGAACTGAAGCCATATTCCCATGAACAAAAATCAAAGACACCTACAAATTATCTGGTGGGCATGTGAATATTTCCATGCCATGTTCTGGGAAATAATATCGAAGTAGCTGACATTTCTCTCATTTCCAAGTCTAACTTACAAGCTTGGAATTCTCTGACGGTCTCCCATCCAAACATTACACAATGGTGACCCTACTTAGCTTCCAAGCCCAGACAAGGTTGGTCAAAGATTCAGATTACCTACCCAGTCTATAAATGGATAATTTGTTCTCAGCATCTAGAACAGCAAGATCCCCACTCTGAGACTTTGTAGAGAAAGCAACTTGATTGACAGCAGAGAAGAGCTGGAGTTGATATGTACAAAGAGGTGGGGGAACCACAGCATGAAGAAAGGCTGTCCATAGAATCTTATCTTTCAAAAATGAAAAGGGAAAAAAGTTCATTTAAGTATCAGAGGTGTGTATATGTATGTGCAGTATATGTATGCGTACATATGTATGTATATGTATCTGTATGTATATACTTATATTCAGATGATATAATTCAATATGATTAGGCAATATCTGCACTTGTTGGCTTGCATTAAATCAAACAGTTAAGACACAACAAAGTCTTAATAGCAGCATACATGGTTTTGGGCAGTCCTTGAATGATAGAAAACAAAGTGTTTAGCAAATTATTGCCCTCTTGTCTCATGAGACTTGCCATAACACAACTGGGTTGAAACAACATAACTAAAGTTGCCTAGATAATGCAACCCAAATATTTTGCTTGTGTCTTTTGAAAGCTATGTAAAATTCATCATGATTTATAAATTTGCCATTGAAAATATACAATCACAGCCTAAGAAGGAAACAAATGTAGACTAGGACACAACCGCCTCAGAAATCAACATCCATGTCAGCAGGAATCAGCATCAGGGGAAAAAAATAATGCCCTATCAAGAAGCCATCAAGGAGGAAACCCTCCCATTCCCCCAAGATTGGCAGGGCTCAAATTAGCATATATAAAAGCCAGGAAATCTTGACTCTTCTACCCACTGATAATGTAATCAAGCCTAGTAATGAAACATCTGCAAGAAAACAACAAAGCTCAGAGGGTACCAAGAACTTAACAGCTCAACCCTGAGCTACTTACATTTTCTCCTATGAGTTATTTGTGAGTATCACATTATCCCCACAAGTATATCTAGTTTACCCGCCTTTATAAACCAGCCAGCAAGATGTCTTCAACCCTTCCCTAAAGTCATATACATATTATTCTTGTGAAATTCTTGTAGTTGCAGTAAAGGGAAATTTGAAATGTACCTCCATCAATGACTGCTACACTAGCTGAGTCATTGGCCCCTCCACTGGTGCTGTGATCAGTACTCCACTGCCAATCATAGCGAAGATAAAGCCATTGTTCACAGAGGACATGAAGTCGATACGGAATCTCCTGATCCCACACCAGGGATACAAGAAGTGGGCTGCCCTCTAGGCTGCCAAAATGTAGGCTTTGTTTCAGGTACCAGTGATGGTTTCCCATTGTCCACAACTGGACTGTAATTAGAAGACAAAATGGTTATAGAACACAAGATTAGTAATAGTACATTATACTTTAATTATGTAAGTTCTTATTGATGATGCGGTACCAAAACTGATTATAATATGGACTCTTCCCAACTGATGGTTTCTACAAAAACTTGTGCTACCTAGTTACTCAACACAGTATGTTTGCTTGCCTCTTCCTCTCTATCCATAATGTCCAAAGTTCCAGGTCAGAGGCATTTTAGGGGCTGCCAGTTGCTGATTGCTGGATGGACTCAGTTATAGCACCGTTACAAAACCTGAAGGACCAGTCTGGTGTCAGATCCTCCTAGAGAAAACTATTAATGTATCTATCACCAAGATTCAATATCAACTTGACGGCATATATTCATCATCAATCAGTTACTGATTCCCTTTAATTCTCATATCTGCTTTGTCTTGTTGAGAAGAGTTAAAAACACATGCTCCCCACTGCAATACTTAGACACATGATATATTTGCAATTTTGATACTGTACCCTCTAGATAAAAAAATGGCTAAGAATAGCCTTGCAGAAAACCAAAATAAAGTAGCAAAGACTGTAGGACTGTGACAAATTCAGTAAGTTCTGAAAATTAAGAAACAAACACTTAATGTTCTTACCATACATCTTTCTTTGAGAACTACTGTTGCTTTCCAGTTCTTCCACCCAGGCAGCCAATATTGTAGAGTCAGAATTCCACAGCAGCTCATTTACCTATAGACATGGAAATAGGATCATCACCTGTCAAGCATTTTTAACAAAAAAAAATCATGCCATACATAACTACTTAATTAAAATCTTCTCTGAATTAAGTTCTACTCTTGGTAATCTCCAAACACATTCATGTAGACAACTTGCAGGTTTAAAAAATGTCCTCCCACTGATGGAAATAATACCAGATACTCTAGTGAGGAAAAAAGTCTGCCGATTCAATGATTGCTAATAGAATCATGCCTCAAGAATAAGAAATACATCCTACCTTTACTTGGCCTTTTTGGAAAGGAAGAGTAAATTCACCATGAAGGAGCCCATTTTGTTCTATGAACACAACATCATGTTTGTTCACTTTATCCTGTGTAGAAGCAATCAAGCTTCCTGAGGGCCTGAAATATAGCCAGAAAAGAAAGGAATGAAGGAATAATTTAGAACAGGTTTTCAAGCAACAATTCTCCAAATATTCATAGATTTTTCTAAAAAATATCTGTTACTATGTAACAGATATTTGTTTGAGCTGGGTGGCTATGTAAATTGAATAAATTTATTAAAAATGGATTAGGAGTGATTGAGGAGAATCATAATCCTACATCCTAGATCAGAGATCCCCAAACCTGGCAACTTTAAGACTTGTGGACTTTAACTCCCAGAATTCCTCAGTCAAGTTTGGAGACCTCTGCCCTAGATCCAGAATTAATTCCAGTAAAATATTATATTGATATATAATAACAGGAAATTATAAACAGAAAGCCAATGATATACACACCACGAACCACCCCATATTTTCTTACTCACTTCCAGGCCAGTGCTTGTCCTAGTTCTGGGACAGGCTCACTGGTACTTTGTAGAATAAGCTCCCGACTCCACACTCTAACTTTTCGAGCACCTGAATGTTTGAAGAATTCCCATAATTCCCAAAGTAGAGGATGAAATCGAGGAACCCATGAACAAATGAAAGAGAGGGCGAGAGGAAAAAAAGAGAGAATCATTGCAACTCATAGAATTCCCATAATTCCTTATCACTGTGGTGAGGTATCATGGAAGCAGTAAACCCAGCACATCAACCATATCAAGTTGAGGAAAGCTGCATCAAAATTTGTATACAACCATGGGGCTTTGGAAGATTTTTTTTAAAAAATTAAGACTTCCCTTCCTTGCTCAGCCAAAAGCTGACAAGAATTAACATGCTATTGTTTTAAAATGGTACCAACCTGTTCCTGGGCAAATGTCACTCACTGCTACATATTGTCCATCTCCTTTCCAACTGATCCGAGGTTTATGGTCATCCCATGGTAAAGCAGGCAATATTTCCTGAAAAAGATAATATGAAATGATGCAAAATTTGGAACTAGATAGTTTAAAACACATTGACTGAAATCTTACAAACATCCCAAGATTTCATTAGATTTTAGGTGTTTTAAAATTTAAAATTATTAAAACTTGCAACAGTGCCCATCACCTGTAAAGGGTGATCCTTGATATATGTAACTTGCTCCTAAAGGACCACTACCACCTAATTATTCTCCTTTAATATAATTGTATATAATTGTATTTATATTAAGTGTTGTCATGCACGCTCAGCTAATAAAGAGAGTCCAAGCCAAATATTGCCTCAAGGCATATCAGTCTTCCCTCAATTCTCATTACATTCATTAAGCCCGCTAAGATAATAGTGATCATGGAATTGAAATCTAGCAAAATTTCACCCTAGGGGGAAATTGCAGGGCAGCCCTACCATTTGTGATGTCCTCTGTATCTAGGCACACAAATTACTCACAGGGATCTTAGATGCTCTTGAAGGGAACCGTATTAATTAAATGTTAATTCATAAAACTCTTTTTATTCCCACAAAGTGAAGTAGCAGTGCAAGATCAAACATGTGGATCCATTCACATATAATCTTACATATCATATTAGCACATATTAACCATATGAATGCTTAGCACCATATGCACAATCATTAAAATGTCACCTTAGGAATCTATGTTTTTTTATTGTCCCAAAGTTGGGAGAACTCTCATTGCCTTTCATGTTACTTTCTTGAATTCTTGACTTGACATTAGGTGTGAACCAGGAATAACAATTTAAACACTCATTAAAATGATTTCCTGATGGCTTATTTGGCAACTGTTATATTCCTGATCTGAACAAACGAGGCAGGAATCAAGGAAAATGAAATTAAATCATAGTTGATATTTCCATCTGGTTGTATTCAAATACATGGGATAAAAGACAGGAACATGAACTTAGGGCTTGCACAAGTTCATGTATTAACATTAAATCCCGGCCCATCATTAAATGCAAATTCAGCTGTGCCACTGAGTCAAGATCAGGCAGTGAACTTCATGATTACTAGAAATTTGGATGCTTTCTATCCAAATTCCAAACTCTAATCACTATTTCAGTTCTATAATTTGCTGCATGTATTTTAATATTCATGTCTGCAGTAAAGGTGCATACTTGTGTATCATTGTAATTAATTGAATATTTACATACAGAATCAGTATTTGCATTATTAAAAACATAGTACCTTTGGCTTGGTATGAGCAGCTTGTTTGCCCTCTGATCCATGAAACTGTGTTTCTTTTTTACCCCATCCAACAGTAATAAATTTACCTAAGAATCAACCAAATAAAGAGTATTTGAAGATTAACTTTTCATATATTTGTCAAAAGCTTACATCCAACTTTTTTAGTTTCCTTCTAACTCTCCAGAGACCACTGCGTAACAAATAAACAAATATTCTGTAGACAACTTCCAAGTTTAAAAAGTCCGCTCCACATTCACTATATGAAAGTTAATGTTTTTATACTTGGTAAATTGCCAGCCAGACTGATGGCAATGTCACATGTATGTAACAAGTGACTATAAAACATTCCTCTCTTTAAACTTACTGTCCTGACACAATGAACACATGGTCTTGGACTTCAACCCATAATAATTGCAGCTGGAGCTAGTTTCAGTCAATTCAATTTCTCTGTGTAGCTCAGCCCTTCACAGAACTGCAGTAATGTATTTTGTAAGATTCTAGCATCTGCACTACCACCTCACCTTCTCCAAAATCATCCTGGTGAATCTGCCTTTCCGCAATTGGTTCAAAGTCTCTTGTCATCAAAATCAGAGTCTGCTCGCCTATAACAACAAGAATATATAAAGAACTTTGAAACTAAACTAAGTGCAGTAGAATCATCTTGTAGGATCATAGAAGGAAGCAACTTCTAATTCTCAAGTTCTCAAGCCCAATCCCGGTTTAATTCAGATTAACTCTGCTTTGAAAAATTATCTCTTTTCTTGAAAGATATCTAGAAAAAAGGAGCCCTCCAGTGCCTTTTGCAACAAAGAGGAGGGAAAAAGTGGGTGCCGCTATGGTTTCAAGCCCTACCCCTTTCTATCTGTGTCAATGTCATACAAAGGGAAAGAGCTTTGGATTGTAGATTGTACCCACCATCTGGCCCCTGCCTATTGCTTTGTTGCCTGTTGTGGTTAAAAGTGATATTAATGCACAGCATATGAACCACCATGCTTTTGGCAAACAAGGAATAATTAAAGCAAATCAATGGCTGGTTAAAGGTAAAGTTTCCCCACGCACATACGTGCTAGTTGTTTCTGGCTCTAGGGGGCAGTGCTCATCTCTGTCACAAAGCCGAAGAGCCAGAGCTTCCGTCGTCATGTGGCCGGCATGACTAAAGGCCGAAGGCACATGGAACATTGTTACCTTCCCACCAAAGTGGTCCCTATTTTTCTACTTGCATTTTTACCTGCTTTTGAACTGGAAGGTTGGCAGAAGCTGGGACAAATAACAGGAGCTCACTCTGTTACGCGGTGCTAGGGATTCAAACTGCTGAACTGTCAACCTTTCTGATAGACAAGCTCAGCATCATAGCCATTGAGCCACCGTGTCAGATGCAATGAGCCATTCTTTGCCAGAATCCAAAAGACAGAGAATAAAGTTGAGAATGTTTTGCAATTTCGATTTGTACCTGTAGCAAGAAGAATAAGCTCTTGGTCAGGACTCCAGCTCATTGCGGTCAGGCCACTGTCCACACTCCCAACACATTCCAACTGCAAAAGAATAAGATTTTAATACTGTTTATCTCTTTAATAGCAGCCAACACCAATAAATCAAGCAAATTACATGTTTACTTCAATCATCTTCAATCATCAGAGTCAAATAAAGATGGATAGTGATCATGCTCTAGTCTTGCAGTACTATTATTTCTGTAGTCTTGTATAAGAACTTCTCTCCATAATATTTAATTAGAAATGAGGTTGGAGCATAATGTCAACACAGGTGACCCATAATTGAGCCTAAAATTTAAGTTGCTAAGCAAGATATTTGTTAAGTGAGTNNNNCCCCATTTTACAACCTTTCTTGCCACAGTCTAAGTGAATCACTGCAGTTATTAAATTAGTGACACAGCTGTTAAGTGAATCCTGGCTTCCCCATTGACTTTGCTTGTCNGAAGGTTGCAAAAGGTGATCACATGACTCTCGGACACTGCAGCCATCATAAATATGAGTCAGTTGCCAGAAATCTGGATTTTGATCATTTGACCATGAGGATGCTGCCATGGTCATAAGTGAGAAAAAAAATTCAGTGCAACTTCGAACAGTCATTAAATGAAATGTTAAATTGAGGTCTACCTGTATATCTTTATTACTATGGTTGCAGTGATACTGTACAGAAAATCTTAACTCTTTGCTCCCATATAGTGACCACCAGCCCATGTGTTGCAATGTAGCATAACTTTTTTTTAAAAAAGAAAGTGCTAACTGCTTAAAACAATTTCACTGGAAATTCAGTGGAAATTAGACTCAACATTTTGAAGTTAAATTTCTTCTGTATTACGGTCGAGCATATTAACTGTTTACAAAGATCATAAAATTCATCATTAATTAATACACTCCTCTTAAGGATTTTAAGATACAAACTATTAACAAGAGATGCCAGTGGAGGTGTTAGCATTTCCCAAATGTTGCAAGTTATGACACATAATTTTGTCACAATATGGGTAAGATCAGTATCTTAATGTGATGTTTTTATGTACTAGCCCTGTGAAGCAGCATAGACTAGATAGATGCACAACCAGCTCTGTCTTTACAGATAGTCCTTACTTAATGACTGCCCTGTTTAGCAACTGAATCAAATCAAATTTTTATTATGATCAAAAGCCAGCAAAAGGAGGATGAGGTACAAAAAATTAAAAGGCATAAAACAGACATCACAGTAAAAAATTACATCAAATTCTAAAAATATTATGAAAATCTAAAATATTGTTTTAAATCTAAAAAGAATGGCACAAGTCATTTTCTGATGGATTTTAAGTGCTGCTGCATAGAACCCGGCAACATGATGATACATAATCAAAGAAATTTACATCCATAAGCAACATAACAGACAACATATTGCCAAGGTCAAATAAACATACATTCAATTCCCCAGAAAATGAGCTCATCTAATGCCCTGGCCCAACGGATGGCGAAAACCAGGTTTTCCTAGCTTTCCATAACGGTTAGAATGTTGGGGGTCATTGAATTTCAGGAGCTAAAGGCTAAACAGTGCCACAGAAAATATATACATATAATGATATATTCCAAAGGCTAAACACTGCCACAGAAAATATATACATATGATTAGTATTTTTATGCTAATTAATTTTTTTTCTTATGTTCAAGAAGCTAGTTATTTTTATTCTTATGTTCAAGAAGCCAGTAGATTTATTTAAAAGGGCAACAACTATACTGAGACTGGCAATGTTAAAGCAAGTACTTTTGTATTAGGCATTGTGTTCTTGCATTCTATTTCATATCTTATTTGGGCACTGCTATATTTGCCATTCTGCCATACCTGGTGAGTGTTTAGATTGCACAGTATAACATCGCCAATTGCTGTAGCCACGCAGACTGATTCTACATCTGGCAAATCTTCCAGGCCCACAATACACCCATTTCCATCTTCTGGCAGAAAACCCTCAGTTGTCAAAGTAACTTCGTTGATGACCTTTAAAACAAAGACCAAAAAAAAAAAAAAAGGTTTCATGAGAAATCTTTCATCCTTGTTCTAGATATTGTTTGGATCATTATTGCTATCTTTTTGAAAGATTGACAAACAAATCCAAACATCCTCGATTTTTGTCTGTGTTTTGGTGCTGCTCCAAATTAGGGTGCAGCCGGCAGAAACATTTATTATATCATGAAGTATCCCACCAAGAAGCTAATTAGTCTGCAGCACTTAGGCTGAATGCAACATTCAGCTTCTTCTTGCACAAATTGACAATAAAATGTAGTGATTAGATTTAGAAAAGGAATATTCATTTAAAAAAATCTTATTGGAAAGGTACAGATTGTAACCTCTAAGGATAGAACATGTTTACCGTTTAGAAAAAAAATTAGAATGGAATTTTCTTTGTTTTTTTTGGATACTCCCAAGTTCTTTCAAAGTTTGATACGGCTCTCCGTATAGCAAAAGTTTTCAAAAATTAAAACCTTAATTTAACGAACCATTTGAAGAAAGAAATTTCCATTAAACCTGTTTCAAGGCAGCAATATCATCTGGTTTTCCTTCCACAGCCCCTGCTAGTGAGACAATTCTTCAAACCCAAGAAGCATATCTGGGATAACATGTGAACCTTACCTCCTGTGTGACGGGATCCAGTTCCACAATTCCATACTCGGTGCTGATCAACACTGTTTCTCTGTCTGTGCGGACAGTGAAACCTTGAGGAGTTCCAAGAGCTCGGACTGGCTGGCATTCTTGTGCTCTCAATAATTTTAGGTTTCTCATCTTTTTCTCCACACACTCCACTGGTTAAAAAAAAAAAAGAGAGAGATGGTTTCCACATCGAATGATGACCCAGAGACCCAGGGGTGGGATTCTACCAATTCAGACCGGTTGTTACGATTCTGTGCAAATTGTGCCACTGGCTGGCCCTGCCCATTCCCGCCTGCCCTGCCCATCCTTATCTTGCCCACGTGCCATCGATGCTTGCAGTCTGCCTTCGCCCGCCCGCCATCGCTGCCTGCTTTCCACCGCGGCCCTGCCTGANCCTGCTTTCCACCGCGGCCCTGCCTGATCTTATCTCCCTGGGTGAGTGAGACTCTGCAAGCCCCGGTCGCCTACCTGCCGCCACCCCCAGTTGAGTCCTGACTCCCGGGCCAGCCTAGGCTGCCACCACCACCCTTACC